>JAKZAP010000097.1:0-150000 GCA_023053575.1 Branchinecta lynchi | reverse complement strand
GACAAACAGACAGACAGAAACAGACAGACAGACAGTCAGACATGACAGACAAACAGACAGTCAGTCAGTCAAGACAGACAGACAGACAAACAGTAAGTCAGTCAAGACAGTCAGTCAAGACAGACAGTCAAGACAGACAGTCAGACAGACAGTCAGTCAAGAAGGACAGACAGACAGACCGGCAGTCAAGACAGACATACAGCTAGACAGTAAAAAACAGACAGTCACTCAGTCAAGACAGACAGTCAGTCAGTCAAGACAGACAGTCAGTCAAGACAGACAGTCAGTCAAGAGAGACAGTCAGTAAAAACAGACAGTCAGTCAAGAGAGACAGTCAGTCAAGACAGACAGACAGACATACAGTCAGTCAAGACAGACAGACAGACAGTCAGTCAAGACAGACAGACAGACAGTCAGTCAAGACAGACAGACAGTCAGTCAAGACAGACAGACAGACAGACAGACAGTCAGTCAGTCATTCATGACAGACAAACAGACAGTCAGACTGTCAAGACAGACAGAAAGACAGATAGACAGTCAGTCAGTCAAGACAGACAGTCAAGACAGACAGACAGACAGACAGTCAGTCAGTCAGGACAGACAAACAGACAGTCAGTCAAAACAGAGAGACAGATAGTCAGTCAGTCAAGACAGACAGATAGACAGATAGACATACAGTCAGTCAAGACAGAGAGTCAGACAGACAGTCAGACAGACAGTCAGTCAAGACGGACAGACAAACAGACAGTCAGTCAAGACAGACATACAGACAGTCAGTCAGTCAAGACAGACATACAGACAGACAGAAAGTCAGACAGACAGTCAGTCGAGACAGACAGAAAGACATACAGACAGACAGACAGACAGACATGCAGTCAATACAGACAGACAGACATACAGTCAATCAAGACAGACAGACAAACAGTCAGTCAAGACAGACAGACAGTCAGTCAAGACAGACAGACAGTCAGTCAAGACCGACCGACAGACAGACAGACAGACAGACAGTCAGTCATTCATGACAGACAAACAAACAGTCAGTCAGTCAAGACAGACAGTCAAGACAGAGAGACAGACAGACAGACATACAGTCAGTCAAGACAGACAGTCAGACAGACAGTCAGTCAAGAAGGACAGACAGACAGACAGGCAGTCAAGACAGACATACAGACAGTCAGTCAGTCAAGACAGACACACAGACAGACAGTCAGTCAAAACAGAGAGACAGATAGTCAGTCAGTCAAGACAGACAGACAGACATACAGTCAGTCAAGACAGACAGACAAACAGTCAGTCAAGACAGACAGACAGTCAGTCAAGACAGACAGACAGGCAGTCAAGACAGACATACAGACAGTAAGTCAGTCAAGACAGACAGACAGTCAAGACAGACAGACAGATAGAAAGTCAGTCAAGACAGACAGACAGACATACAGTCAGTCAAGACAGACAAACAGACAGACAAACAGACAGACAGTCAGTCATGACAGACAAACAGACAGTCAGTCAGTCAAGACAGACAGACAGACAGACAAACTTTAAGTCAGTCAAGACAGACAGTCAAGACAGACAGACAGACATACAGTCAGTCAAGACAGACAGTCAGACAGACAGTCAGTCAAGAAGGACAGACAGACAGACAGGCAGCCAAGACAGACATACAGACAGTCAGTCAGTCAAGACAGACACACAGACAGACAGTCAGTCAAAACAGAGAGACAGATAGTCAGTCAGTCAAGACAGACAGACAGACATACAGTCAGTCAAGACAGACAGACAAACAGTCAGTCAAGACAGACAGACAGTCAGTCAAGACAGACAGACAGTCAGTCAAGACAGACAGACAGTCAGTCAAGACAGACAGACAGTCAGTCAAGACAGACAGACAGTCAGTCAAGACAGACAGACAGTCAGTCAAGACTGACAGACAGACAGACAGACAGACAGACAGACAGTCAGTCATTCATGACAGACAAACAGACAGTCAGTCAGTCATTCATGACAGATAGTCAAGACAGAGAGACAGACAGACAGACATACAGTCAGTCAAGACAGACAGTCAGACAGACAATCAGTCAAGACGGACAGACAGACAGACAGGCAGTCAAGACACAGACATTCAGTCAGTCAAGACAGACAGACAGTCAAGACAGACAGACAGATAGACAGTCAGTCAAGACAGACAGACAGACAGACAGTCATGACTGTCAGACAGACAGACAGACAGACAGAAAGACAGTCAGTCGAGACAGACAGTCAGACAGACAGTCAGTCAAGACGGACAGACAGATAGACAGGCAGTCAAGACAGACAGTCAGTCAGTCAAGACAGACAGACAGACAGACAGTCAAGACAGACAGACAGGCAAACAGTAAGTCAGTCAAGGCATACAGTCAGTCAAGACAGACAATCAGACAGACAGTCAGTCAAGACAGACATACAGTCAGTCAAGACAGACATACAGTCAGTCAAGACAGACATACAGACAGTCAGTCAGTCAAGACAGACAGACAGACAGACAGTCAAGACAGACAGACAGATAGACAGTCAGTCAAGACAGACAGACAGACAGACAGACAGTCAGTCAGTCATTCTGGACAGACAAACAGATATTCAGGCAGTCAAGACAGACAGATAGACAGACAGTCAGTCAAGACAGACAGACAGACAGACAGAAAGACAGTCAGTCAATACAAACAGAGGTCAGTCAAGACAAACAGAGCTCAGTCAAGACAAACAGACAGTCAGTCAAGACAGACAACCAGACAGTTACATCAAACAAAAAATATCAGTCAAGTTATGACAGACAGCTAGACAGTATGTCAGGACTTACAGACAGTCAGTCAAGACAGACAGACAAACAGACAGACAGACAGTCAGTCAGTCAGTCATGACAGACAGACAGACAGAGAGACAGACAGGTAGACCGACAGACAGACAGACAGTCAGTCAAAACAGACAGACAGACAGTCATACAGACAGACAGACAGTCATACAGACAGTCAGTCAAGACAGAAAGACAGACAGACTGTAAGTCAAGACAAACAGCCAGTCAGTCAAAACAGACAACCAGACAGTTACATCAAAATCAAAATATTAGTCAAGACAAACAGACAGACAGTCAGTCAGTCAGTCAGTCAGTCAAGAAAGACAGACACTCAGTCAGTCAAGACAGACAGACAGACATACAGTCAAGACAAACAGACAGAAAGACAGTCAGTCAAGACAGACAGACAGACAGACAGTCAGTCAGTCAGTCAGTCAATCATGACAGACAAACAGACAGTCAGTCAGTCAAGACAGACAGACAGACAGTCAGACAGAAAGTCAGACAGACAGTCAGTCAGTCAAGACAGAAGGACAGACAGACAGACAGACAGTCAGTCAGTCAAGACAGACAGACAGACAGACAGACAGACAGACAGTCAGTCAAGACAGAGAGACAGTCAGTCACAGTCAGTCAAGACAAACAGACAGACAAACAGTCAGTCAGACAAGACAGACAGACAGTCAAGACAGACAGACAGAAAGACAGTCAGTCAAGACAGACAGACAGACAGACAGACAGACAGACAGTCAGTCAGTCAATCATGACAGACAAACAGACAGTCAGTCAGTCAAGACAGACAGACAGACAGTCAGACAGAAAGTCAGTCAGTCAAGACAGACAGACAGACAGACAGACAGTCAGTCAGTCAAGACAGAGAGACAGTCAGTCACAGTCAGTCAAGACAAACAGACACTTAGTCAGTCAAGACAGACAGACAGACAGTCAGACAGAAAGTCAGACAGACAGTCAGTCAGTCAAGACAGAAGGACAGACAGACAGACAGACAGTCAGTCAGTCAAGACAGACAGACAGACAGACAGACAGTCAGTCAGTCAAGACAGACAGACAGTCAGTCACAGTCAGTCAAGACAAACAGACAGACAAACAGTCAGTCAGACAAGACAGACAGACAGTCAAGACAGACAGTCAGACAGACAGTCAGACAGACAGTCAGACAGACAGTCAGACAGACAGTCAGTCAGTCAAGACAGAAGGACAGACAAACAAACAGACAGTCAGTCAGTCAAGACAGTCAGTCAAGACAAACAGACAGTCAGACGGATAGTCAGTCAGTAAAGACAGACAGATAGACAGACAGACAGTCAGTCAAGACAGACAGACAGACAGACAGACAGACAGACAGACAGTCAGTCAAGACAAACAGACAGACAGTCATACAGACAGTCAGTCAAGACAGACAGACAGACAGACAGTCAGTCAAGACAGACAGACAGACAGACAGTCAGTCAAGAAAGACAGACAGACAGACAGTCAGTCAAGACAGTCAGTCAATAGAAACAGCATTCAGTTACATCAAAATCACAATATCAGTTAAGACAGACAGTCAGACAGACAGACAATCAGTCAAGCCAGACAGACAGACAGTCAGTCCAGACAGACAGACAGACAGTTAGTCAAGACAGACAGACAGACAGTCAGTCAGTCATTCTGGACATACAAACAGATATTCAGGCAGTCAAGACAAACAGACAGTCAGTCAGTCAAGACAGACAGACAGTCAGTTAGTCAAGACAGACAGACAGAAAGATAGTCAGTCAAGACAGCCATACAGACAGACAGTCAGTCAGTCAAGACAGACAGTCAGTCAGTCATTCTGGACAGACAAACAGATATTCAGGCAGTCAAGACAGGCAGACAGTCAGTCAGTCAAGACGGACAGACAGTCAGTTATTCAAGACAGACAGACAGAAAGATAGTCAGTCAAGACAGCCATACAGACAGTCAGTCAGTCAAGACAGACAGACAGACAGACAGTCAAGACAGGCAGACAGACAGTCAGTCAGTCATTCATAACAGAAAAACAGACAGTCAATCTTTCAAGACAGACAGACAGTCAGTCAAGACAGACAGACAGACAGACAGTCAGTCAAGATAGTCAGTCAAGAGAAACAGCAGTCAGTTACATCAATATCAAAATATCAGTTAAGACAGACAGTCAGACAGATAGTCAGTCAGTAAAGACAGACAGATAGACAGACAGACAGTCAGTCAAGGCAGACAGACAGACAGACAGTCAGTAAAGACAGACATACAGACAGTCAGTCAGTCAAGACAGACAGACAGTCAAGACAGACAGACAGATAAACAGTTAGTCAAGAAAGGCAGACAGACAGTCAGTCTGTCAATCATGACAGAAAAACAGACAGTCAGTCAGTCAAGACAGACAGAAAGACAGACAGACAGTTAGTCAAGACAGACAGACAGACAGTTAGTCAAGACAGACAGACAGTCATTCAAGAGAAACAGCAGTCAGTTACAGCAAAATCAAAATATCAGTTAAGGCAGACTGTCATACAGATAGGCAGTCAGTAAATACAGACAGATAGACAGACAGACAGTCAGTCAAGACAGACAGACAGACAGACAGACAGTCAGTCAAGACAGACAGACAGTCAGTCAAGACAGACAGACAGACAATTATACAGACAGTCAGTCAAGACAGAAAGACAGACAGACAGTAAGTCAAGACAAACAGCCAGTCAGTCAAAACAGACAACCAGATGGTTACATCAAAATCAAAATATTAGTTAAGACAAACAGACAGACAGTCAGTCAATCAGTCAGTCAAGACAGACAGACACTCAGTCAGTCAAGACAGACAGACAGTCACTCAGTCAAGACAGACAGACAGTCAGTCAGTCAAGACAGACAGACAGAAAGACAGTCAGTCCAGACAGCCATACAGACAGTCAGTCAGTCAAGACAGACAGACAGACAGTCAGTCAAGACAGATAGACAGTCAGTCAAGACAGGCAGACAGACAGTCAGTTAGTCATTCATGACAGAAAAACAGACAGTCAGTCAGTCAAGACAGACAGTCAGTCAGTCAAGACAGACAGACAGTCAGTCAAGACAGACAGACAGTCAGTCAAGACAGGCAGTCAGTCAAGACAGACAGACAGAGAGACCGACAGACAGACAGTCAGTCATGACAGACAGACAGACAGTTAGTCAGTCAAGAGAGACAGACAGACAGACAGACAGTCAGTCAAGACAGTCAGTCAAAAGAAACAGACAGTCAGACAGATAGTCAGTCAGTAAAGAAAGACAGACAGACAGACAGACATACAGTCAGTCACGATAAACGGACAGACAGACAGTCATTCAAGACAGACATACAGACAGTCAGTCAAGAGAGAGAGCACTCAGTTACATCAAAATAAAAAAGACAGACAGTCAGTCAGTCATTCTGGACAGACAAACAGATATTCAGGCAGTCAAGACAGACAGACAGTCAGTCAGTCAAGACAGACAGACAGTCAGTCAGTCAAGACAGACAGACAGAAAGACAGTCAGTCAAGACAGCCATACCGACAGTCAGTCAGTCAAGACAGACAGACAGACAGACAGTCAAGACAGGCAGACAGATAGACAGTCAGTTAAGACAGGCAGACAGACAGTCAGTCAGTCATTCATAACAGAAAAACAGACAGTCAATCTGTCAAGACAGACAGACAGTCAGTCAAGACCGACAGACAGACACTAAGTCAGTCAAGACAGTCAATCAAGAGAAACAGCAGTCAGTTACATCAATATCAAAATATCAGTTAAGACAGACAGTCAGACAGATAGTCAATCAGTAAAGACAGACAGATAGACAGACAGACAGTCAGTCAAGACAGACAGACAGACAGACAGTCAGTAAAGACAGACATACAGACAGTCAGTCAGTCAAAACAGACAGACAGTCAAGACAGACAGACAGATAGACAGTTAGTCAAGACAGGCAGACAGACAGTCAGTCTGTCAATCATGACAGAAAAACAGACAGTCAGTCAGTCAAGACAGACAGAAAGACAGACAGACAGTTAGTCAAGACAGACAGACAGACAGTTAGTCAAGACAGACAGACAGACAGACAGTCATTCAAGAGAAACAGCAGTCAGTTACAGCAAAATCAAAATATCAGTTAAGGCAGACAGTCATACAGATAGGCAGTCAGTAAATACAGACAGATAGACAGACAGACAGTCAGTCAAGACAGACAGACAGACAGACAGACAGACAGACAGACAGTCAGTCAAGACAGACAGACAGACAGTTATACAGACAGTCAGTCAAGACTGAAAGACAGACAGACAGTAAGTCAAGACAGACAGACAGACAGACAGTCAGTCAAGATAGTCAGTCAAGAGAAACAGCAGTCAGTTACATCAATATCAAAATATCAGTTAAGACAGACAGTCAGACAGATAGTCAGTCAGTAAAGACAGACAGATAGACAGACAGACAGTCAGTCAAGGCAGACAGACAGACAGACAGTCAGTAAAGACAGACATACAGACAGTCAGTCAGTCAAGACAGACAGACAGTCAAGACAGACAGACAGATAAACAGTTAGTCAAGAAAGGCAGACAGACAGTCAGTCTGTCAATCATGACAGAAAAACAGACAGTCAGTCAGTCAAGACAGACAGAAAGACAGACAGACAGTTAGTCAAGACAGACAGACAGACAGTTAGTCAAGACAGACAGACAGTCATTCAAGAGAAACAGCAGTCAGTTACAGCAAAATCAAAATATCAGTTAAGGCAGACTGTCATACAGATAGGCAGTCAGTAAATACAGACAGATAGACAGACAGACAGTCAGTCAAGACAGACAGACAGACAGACAGACAGTCAGTCAAGACAGACAGACAGTCAGTCAAGACAGACAGACAGACAATTATACAGACAGTCAGTCAAGACAGAAAGACAGACAGACAGTAAGTCAAGACAAACAGCCAGTCAGTCAAAACAGACAACCAGATGGTTACATCAAAATCAAAATATTAGTTAAGACAAACAGACAGACAGTCAGTCAATCAGTCAGTCAAGACAGACAGACACTCAGTCAGTCAAGACAGACAGACAGTCACTCAGTCAAGACAGACAGACAGTCAGTCAGTCAAGACAGACAGACAGAAAGACAGTCAGTCCAGACAGCCATACAGACAGTCAGTCAGTCAAGACAGACAGACAGACAGTCAGTCAAGACAGATAGACAGTCAGTCAAGACAGGCAGACAGACAGTCAGTTAGTCATTCATGACAGAAAAACAGACAGTCAGTCAGTCAAGACAGACAGTCAGTCAGTCAAGACAGACAGACAGTCAGTCAAGACAGACAGACAGTCAGTCAAGACAGGCAGTCAGTCAAGACAGACAGACAGAGAGACCGACAGACAGACAGTCAGTCATGACAGACAGACAGACAGTTAGTCAGTCAAGAGAGACAGACAGACAGACAGACAGTCAGTCAAGACAGTCAGTCAAAAGAAACAGACAGTCAGACAGATAGTCAGTCAGTAAAGAAAGACAGACAGACAGACAGACATACAGTCAGTCACGATAAACGGACAGACAGACAGTCATTCAAGACAGACATACAGACAGTCAGTCAAGAGAGAGAGCACTCAGTTACATCAAAATAAAAAAGACAGACAGTCAGTCAGTCATTCTGGACAGACAAACAGATATTCAGGCAGTCAAGACAGACAGACAGTCAGTCAGTCAAGACAGACAGACAGTCAGTCAGTCAAGACAGACAGACAGAAAGACAGTCAGTCAAGACAGCCATACCGACAGTCAGTCAGTCAAGACAGACAGACAGACAGACAGTCAAGACAGGCAGACAGATAGACAGTCAGTTAAGACAGGCAGACAGACAGTCAGTCAGTCATTCATAACAGAAAAACAGACAGTCAATCTGTCAAGACAGACAGACAGTCAGTCAAGACCGACAGACAGACACTAAGTCAGTCAAGACAGTCAATCAAGAGAAACAGCAGTCAGTTACATCAATATCAAAATATCAGTTAAGACAGACAGTCAGACAGATAGTCAATCAGTAAAGACAGACAGATAGACAGACAGACAGTCAGTCAAGACAGACAGACAGACAGACAGTCAGTAAAGACAGACATACAGACAGTCAGTCAGTCAAAACAGACAGACAGTCAAGACAGACAGACAGATAGACAGTTAGTCAAGACAGGCAGACAGACAGTCAGTCTGTCAATCATGACAGAAAAACAGACAGTCAGTCAGTCAAGACAGACAGAAAGACAGACAGACAGTTAGTCAAGACAGACAGACAGACAGTTAGTCAAGACAGACAGACAGACAGACAGTCATTCAAGAGAAACAGCAGTCAGTTACAGCAAAATCAAAATATCAGTTAAGGCAGACAGTCATACAGATAGGCAGTCAGTAAATACAGACAGATAGACAGACAGACAGTCAGTCAAGACAGACAGACAGACAGACAGACAGACAGACAGACAGTCAGTCAAGACAGACAGACAGACAGTTATACAGACAGTCAGTCAAGACTGAAAGACAGACAGACAGTAAGTCAAGACAAACAGCCAGTCTGTGAAAACAGACAACCAGATGGTTACATCAAAATCAAAATATTAGCTAAGACAAACAGACAGACAGTCAGTCAGTCAGTCAGTCAAGACAGACAGACACTCAGTCAGTCAAGACAGACAGACAGACATACAGTCAAGACAAACAGACAGAAAGACAGTCAGTCAAGACAGACAGACAGACAGACAGACAGAGAGACAGACAGACAGTCAGTCAGTCAATCATGACAGACAAACAGACAGTCAGTCAGTCAAGACAGTCAGACAGAAAGTCAGACAGACAGTCAGTCAGTCAAGACAGAAAGACAGACAGACAGACAGACAGTCAGTCAGTCAAGACAGACAGACAGACAGACAGACAGACAGACAGACAGTCAGTCAAGACAGACAGACAGACAGTTATACAGACAGTCAGTCAAGACTGAAAGACAGACAGACAGTAAGTCAAGACAAACAGCCAGTCTGTGAAAACAGACAACCAGATGGTTACATCAAAATCAAAATATTAGCTAAGACAAACAGACAGACAGTCAGTCAGTCAGTCAGTCAAGACAGACAGACACTCAGTCAGTCAAGACAGACAGACAGACATACAGTCAAGACAAACAGACAGAAAGACAGTCAGTCAAGACAGACAGACAGACAGACAGACAGAGAGACAGACAGACAGTCAGTCAGTCAATCATGACAGACAAACAGACAGTCAGTCAGTCAAGACAGTCAGACAGAAAGTCAGACAGACAGTCAGTCAGTCAAGACAGAAAGACAGACAGACAGACAGACAGTCAGTCAGTCAAGACAGACAGACAGACAGACAGACAGACAGACAGACAGACAGTCAGTCACAGTCAGTCAAGACAAACAGACAGACAAACAGTCAGTCAGACAAGACAGACAGACAGTCAAGACAGACAGACAGACAGACAGACAGACAGACAGTCAGACAGACAGTCAGTCAGTCAGTCATGACAGACAGACAGACAAAGAGACAGACAGACAGACCGACAGACAGACAGACAGTCAGTCAAAACAGACAGACAGACAGTCAGACAGACAGACAGACAGTCATAGAGACAGTCAGTCAAGACAGAAAGACAGACAGACAGTAAGTAAAGACAAACAGCCAGTCAGTCAAAACAGACAACCAGACAGTTACATCAAAATCAAAATATTAGTTAAGACAAACAGACAGACAGTCAGTCAGTCAGTCAGTCAAGACAGACAGACACTCAGTCAGTCAAGACAGACAGACAGACATACAGTCAAGACAAACAGACAGAAAGACAGTCAGTCAAGACAGACAGACAGACAGACAGACAGACAGACAGACAGACAGACAGACAGTCAGTCAGTCAGTCAGTCAATCATGACAGACAAACAGACAGTCAGTCAGTCAAGACAGACAGACAGACAGTCAGTCAGTCAAGAGAGACGGACAGTCAGTCACAGTCAGGCAAGACAAACAGACAGACAAACAGTCAGTCAGACAAGACAGACAGACAGTAAAGACAGACAGACAGTCAGACCGATAGTCAGTCAGTAAAGACAGACAGATAGACAGACAGACAGTCAGTCAAGACAGTCAGTCAAGACAGACATACAGACAGTCAGTCAGTGAGTCAAGACAGACAGACAGATAGACAGTCAGTCAAGACAGGTAGACAGACAGTTAGTCTGTCAATCATGACAGAAAATCAGACAGTCAGTCAGTCAAGACAGACAGAAAGACAGACAGACAGTTAGTCAAGACAGACAGATAGACAGACAGTCAGTCAAGACAGTCAGTCAAGAGAGACATACCGACAGACAGTCAGTCAAGACAGACATACAGTCAGTCAAGACAGACATACAGACAGTCAGTCAGTCAAGACAGACAGACAGACAGACAGTCAAGACACACAGACAGATAGACAGTCAGTCAAGACAGACAGACAGACAGACAGACAGTCAGTCAGTCATTCTGGACAGACAAACAGATATTCAGGCAGTCAAGACAGACAGATAGACAGACAGTCAGTCAAGACAAACAGTCAAGACAAACAGACAGTCAGACCGATAGTCAGTCAGTAAAGACAGACAGATAGACAGACAGACAGTCAGTCAAGACAGACAGACAGACAGACAGATAGTCAGTCAAGACAAACAGACAGACAGTCAGTCAAGACAAACAGACAGACAGTCATACAGACAGTCAGTCAAGACAGAAAGACAAACAGCCAGTCAGTCAAAACAGACAACCAGATGGTTACATCAAAATCAAAATATTAGTTAAGACAAACAGACCGACAGTCAGTCAAGACTTCCATACAGACAGTCAGTCAGTCAAGACAGACAGACAGACAGACAGTCAAAACAGACAACCAGATGGTTACATCAAAATCAAAATATTAGTTAAGACAAACAGACCGACAGTCAGTCAAGACTGCCATACAGACAGTCAGTCAGTCAAGACAGACAGACAGACAGACAGTCAAGACAGACAGACAGATAGACAGTCAGTCAAGACAGGCAGACAGACAGTCAGTCAGTCATTCATAACAGAAAAACAGATAGTCAATCTGTCAAGACAGACAGACAGACAGTCAGTCAAGACAGTCAGCAAAATCAAAATATCAGTTAAGGCAGACAGTCAGACAGATAGGCAGTCGGTAAAGACAGACAGATAGACAGACAGACAGTCAGTCAAGACAGACAGACAGACAGACAGACAGTCAGTCAAGACAAACAGACAGACAGTCATACAGACAGTCAGTCAAGACAGAAAGACAGACAGACAGTCAGTCAAGACAGTCAGTCAAGACAGATATACAGACAAACATTCAGTCAGACAAGACAGTCAGTCAGTCAAGACAGACAGACAGACAGACAGTCCAAACAGACAGACAGATAGACAGTCAGTCAAGACAGGCAGATAGACAGTCAGTCAGTCATTCATAACAGAAAAACAGACAGTCAATCTGTCAAGACAGACAGACAGACAGACAGTCAGTCAGTCAGTCAAGACAGACAGACAGATAGACAGTCAGTCAAGACAGGTAGACAGACAGTTAGTCTGTCAATCATGACAGAAAATCAGACAGTCAGTCAGTCAAGACAGACAGAAAGACAGACAGACAGTTAGTCAAGACAGACAGATAGACAGACAGTCAGTCAAGACAGTCAGTCAAGAGAGACATACCGACAGACAGTCAGTCAAGACAGACATACAGTCAGTCAAGACAGACATACAGTCAGTCAAGACAGACATACAGACAGTCAGTCAGTCAAGACTGACAGACAGACAGACAGTCAAGACAGACAGACAGATAGACAGTCAGTCAAGACAGACAGACAGACAGACAGACAGTCAGTCAGTCATTCTGGACAGACAAACAGATATTCAGGCAGTCAAGACAGACAGATAGACAGACAGTCAGTCAAGACAGACAGACAGACAGAAAGAAAGACAGTCAGTCAATACATACAGAGGTCAGTCAAGACAAACAGAGGTCAGTCAAGACAAACAGACAGTCAGTCAAGACAGACAACCAGACAGTTACATCAAACAAAAAATATCAGTCAAGTTATGACAGACAGCTAGACAGTATGTCAGGACATACAGACAGTCAGTCAAGACAGACAGACAAACAGACAAACAGACAGACAGACAGTCAGTGAGTCAGTCATGACAGACAGACAGACAGAGAGACAGACAGGCAGACCGACAGACAGACAGAAAGTCATTCAAAAAAGACAGACAGACAGTCATACAGACAGTCAGTCAAGACAGAAAGACAGACAGACAGTAAGTCAAGACAAACAGCCAGTCAGTCAAAACAGACAACCAGACAGTTACATCAAAATCAAAATATTAGTTAAGACAAACAGACAGACAGTCAGTCAGTCAGTCAGTCAAGACAGACAGACACTCAGTCAGTCAAGACAGACAGACACTCAGTCAGTCAAGACAGACAGACACTCAGTCAGTCAAGACAGACAGACAGACATACAGTCAAGACAAACAGACAGAAAGACAGTCAGTCAGGACAGACAGACAGACAGACAGACAGTCAGTGAGTCAATCATGACAGACAAACAGACAGTCAGTCAGTCAAGACAGACAGACAGACAGTCAGACAGAAAGTCAGACAGACAGTCAGTCAGTCAGTCATGACAGACAGACAGACAGAGAGACAGACAGGCAGACCGACAGACAGACAGACAGTCAGTCAAAACAGACAGACAGACAGTCATACAGACAGACAGACAGTCATACAGACAGTCAGTCAAGACAGAAAGACAGACAGGCAGTAAGTCAAGACAATCAGCCAGTCAGTCAAAACAGACAACCAGACAGTTACATCAAAATCAAAATATTAGTTAAGACAAACAGACAGACAGACAGACAGTCAGTCAGTCAGTCAGTCAGTCAAGACAGACAGACACTCAGTCAGTCAAGACAGACAGACAGACATACAGTCAAGACAAACAGACAGAAAGACAGTCAGTCAAGACAGACAGACAGACAGACAGACAGACAGACAGTCAGTCAGTCAGTCAATCATGACAGACAAACAGACAGTCAGTCAGTCAACACAGACAGACAGACAGTCAGACAGAAAGTCAGACAGACAGTCAGTCAGTCAAGACAGAAGGACAGACAGACAGACAGACAGACAGACAGACAGACAGTCAGTCAGTCAAGACAGACAGACAGTCAGTCACAGTCAGTCAAGGCAGTCAGCAAAATCAAAATATCAGTTCAGGCAGACAGTCAGACAGATAGGCAGTCGGTAAAGACAGACAGACAGATAGACAGACAGTCAGTCAAGACAGACAGTCAGTCAAGACAGACAGTCAGTCAAGACAGACAGTCAGTCAAGACAGACAGACAGTCAAGACAGACAGACAGACAGTCAGTCAAGACAGAAGGACAGACAGACAAACAGACAGTCAGTCAGTCAAGACAGTCAGTCAAGACAAACAGACAGTCAGACCGATAGTCAGTCAGTAAAGACAGACAGACAGACAGACAGACAGTCAAGACAGACAGACAGACAGTCAGTCAAGACAGACAGACAGACAATCAGTTAAGAGATCGAGAGACAGACAGACCAACAGTCAGTCAAGCCAGACAGACAGACAGTCAGTCAAGACAAAAAGACAGGCAGTCAGACAGACAGTCAGTCAAGACAGACAGACAGACAGAAAGTCAGACAGACAGACAGACTTCCTCTCGTGGACATTTACTTCTAGTTCTTCAACCTTATTTCCTAGTGACTGAGCGTTGATTAGTACATACTTAGGAAAGAGGTGTCCAGGATTATCTGAACGATTGTGCAGCACATAAGCTACAAACTCGGCCGAATTTGTTGGTATGGCAGGTTGCTCCGTTACTCGCTCGTTTCGGGCAATGTTTGACTTGCCTGAGGTCGAGCTACAGCTGCGTACGTCATCTGACCTGGAATCTGCATCCATGGATGGTAATTGGCGGGCTGCAAGATCTGCTGAGCGGCTGGGCGTGATGTATAGTCGGCGGGAAAACCTGGACCAACATTGGGAGCTGAGATTGAAAAGGTCCGAGGTAATGCTTGATGCTGACTCGATGGTTGGTAAGTGGTGGACGCCTGAACTGGATACCTCCGTAGTTTCCCTGGACATAGTTTTCCCTATCATATTGTCCTTGCTCTGACAACGATAGACCATGAGACATTGGCGCATGTGGCATGGCGAAGTAACCGCGGTTGAGGTTGGAGTCCACTTGTGAAGGATAGGTGACAAAGGGGTTTGCTGCAAGTGAGGGCGTGTTGAAGTAAAAAGGATATGTATTCGGACCATATTCTGGCTGAGTCATCCTTGGTAAACTCGCAGATTCAAGAGTTGTTCTTTTACCAAGGTTTAGTGGTTCAGGAAGGTGAAGGTACTTGCACGATGAGCCACTTTTGCAATTACCTGCACTGTGTCGGCGGCACAGATCAGGATGGTAAAATGTACAGCCACTCCGATAACATCTTTAACCACTCATTACAGTCTTGCATAGATGCAAAAATCTGCATTTCCTCCCGTTCCGGCAAGATCCCTTCTGAAAAAAAGCTGCAGAGCCTAGTCTTCAATAATCTTCTTCCTTCTGGTCTGCTGCGCGTTCCAGATCTTTCTGACGAAATTTCATCCGTTGATCGCTCCTTCGTAGGTTCTGGTGCTGCATCATCAATTACAATATGAACATCGTCAGTAGTTTCAGCCGATACAGGTGGTGTACTGGTATCCTGCGAAGCTTCAGTGGACACCAATAGTGCTTCAAGAATGTTCACCTTTTCTTGTAAGCGTTGAATCTCCTTTCCTTGTTCAGCGACTGCACTGGTAAGAGTTAGAAGTTTCATGGAAAGACTATCACTGCTAATATCTTCGTCTTTGCTGCTACTTTTCCTCCTTCCTCCCATCTTAATAAAGCAAACTGTTTTTTCGCTGGACAGAATACTTTGAGATTAACGGCCACTATGGTTAGATTTAGACCGTTAAACTTCTTCCACAGGTACAGTCCAGTGGTCACTATCGACGGTTGAAACGATCACTTAATTATCGCTTCGACGGTTGAGAGAAGTCTTACTACTAATAGTTGCGGGTGACAAGATAATTACGTTAGGTTTAGGCAAACACCCAAGGGTGGACCTATACTTTGTCGGTTAAAATCCCAGCCCATTTGATAGTCTATGTGCTATCAGACGGAAGTACAGCCAGACGGACGGGATAACCTTACAAAGTCTGAGGCATCCCGTCACTGAAGTGTTGGGATCTCAATAAGTCTGAACAGCGATACTATCGGATAAAAATTCATCTTACTCCGGGGAAGTTTTATAATAGATTTTACTACGTTTGCAAACGATTACTTACGAACTTCACTAGATTTCACTGCTTTACTTAGTATGGCAAAACGCAACTGCCGTTGCTAACACTATTTATGTATTTATATCTGCATTGAAAAACCCAAAGACCATATACAGGATAAACAAACAATTCGTAGGAAACTAAACAAAATAACAGTCTAAGAAACAGCTCTTCTCAACTCGAGTGCTTCTTGCACAAAATTTCCAAAAGAAGCAATCACTCATGGAGATCGTATCGTAAAATACCAAGAAGCTGCCCACCACTCCCAGAAAAGAGCCCTTAAGTTCGAAAGCTTCTGGCACCTGAAAAGAAACTAATCCAGACAATCCCCATCAGGATAGCAAAGAGGACAAATACGTACTCCATTCGAACACCTAGAATTCCACGAATTACCGCCACCTAGCGGTAAACAGTTTGCTCGCACCTGAATTCAACAATTACAAGTTTTATGGTATTCTTAACTTGAAATAAAATTCACTACCAAAAGAATTTTTAACTTGCCTGTAATTAACTAAACTCGGTGACTCATCTAATGTAGACCACCATTTTTGAGTTCCTTGGGTAAAAATCGGAAGGGTTATTTGTCGGACCTAGGCCGAGACCGAGTCCTTCATCCCAAACAAAAGAAAAGCCCGTTGTGTTCTATATATTTTTAATTGTATAAGGCCAAGAGGATTCTTTACCCATTTGAACCATTTCATCATAGCCTGCATTTATGAGCCGGTCTTTAGGTAATTCAATTTTCCTTAACCAAAGTCTTATCATTTGCAGGATTCTAATCTTTCTTAAATAAAAAATACCAAAATCACGCCTAATTACTAAGCTATGCGTGGATAAATAGAGATAAAACACCTTTTTAAAATATTCCAGCTGATTTGCCTGTTCATGACCCCATAATTCAGCACCATATTGTAACACAGGTAGCACTTTCGTCTTAAATATGTGTTTATGCACTCCTTCTTTACTCCCATAATGGCAGGGTTTGTACACAAGGCAAACAGCGCAGCTTTCCCTCGTGTTACCATTGCTGTGATATGACTTTTCCAAATACTGTTTGTTGACTTGACCTGTGTAGATGCCTTAAGCTAAATTCCTTTAAAGTGAAATTTCCTATCTTGAGAATTTGATTTAACCCTTCGAAAAACTACAATTTCCGTTTTTGAAGAGTTGAGCTCTAAACCTCATGAATAAAAGAATTAGGCAGCCGAAGATGAGTTGAGTTGAATAACCTTTTCAGCAGACGAGACGGGTATAAACGCTATCGAATTTTAAATTGGCACTTGAGAAAATTGGTAGTTTGGTTAGCCGAACCGAAATTGGTTAGCAGAACATCCATGCAGGGGCGTCCCGACACCTTTCTGATGTGGTTAGTTTTTCGAAGTTTTACCGACAATTCTCCGTAGTGACCATCTCTGCAGAAAATCTAAAATTATGTTGTGCTCTGACTTTGATTACGTGTTACAAACAATAACAAAATAGGAATAGGTTCGTTAGAATTTAACTGAAAAGGGTGCTTATTTTCAAAGCTGATATGAATACACTGAAATATTTTGGCACATCTGAGGGATATTTTATTTTTCCACCCGGGGCTCTGTTTCTAACGTTCAATGTTCGCTGTTTGCACGACAAACCAAAACTCATCCAGACGGGGAGAATTTCAAATCTGAGAAGTTATGCCTGTAGAAAACAGGAAAATAATTTTAGAATATGTCTTGCTTGCAATGAACAATATTTTATTTTAATTTTCGGCAATGGCTTACATTTCTAGTTGGTAAATATTTCAATCGTAGAGGGACAAGTAGATAGAGGCACTACAAATCCGAAAGAGTAATTGTACCGTGTTCTTCAAAACTATGCTGACTACATTTTCATAATTTTTGGGCCCAGTTTTGTGTATGCCATCGGTAGGAAGAAAGTAGGAACTCGGAAAGTTAAAACTAATCTACCTGTTAGATGGTGTTCATGTCGTCGTCTAACACTTAGCACAATTTAACAGAATACCAAGTGTTCTTCGCAATGGTACAGTTAACTCAGTTTTTAAAAAAAATTCATTTAGAACAGTTTTGAAGAACACGGTCCAATTATGAAATCGATTATCTCTGAATAACAGAGAAACGAAGTAACGTATTTGTAACGGGTTTTCGAGAAAATTTAAGTGAATAACGGATATGTTCCTAGACTGTCGGATCTCAGCTCTATTCGGTTAAGCTTTAAGATTTTCAGTCAAAACTAAAAACTCTTCGACGTTCAACCCACCCTACACAGTTATCTGTCGCGTTCTTAGCGTTTTCCATTTGTTCACAACACATCCAATTTCAAATTCTTCAACTAGGTCAATGTGATTAGTAACAGACGCTGGCTGATCAGTCACTGTAAGTAAGTAAGTAAGTAATTTATTTATGACCCGCCATTTCGGAAAGGTGGAGTATGGAGTACTGCTGAACGCAAAGTGGTCTTAACCAACTTCATCTTGATAAAAAGTCTTTTCCCTTTTGCTAAAGTAAGAGGGATTGTCTTAGCTAGCTTGAACGCTTTCCATACTAGTGGTAAGACATCTTTCAGTTCACGAAATACTTCGAATTTATCTTCAAACTTTTTTTTGTTTCGAGGATCTCCTGGCAACTTTCGAGATCGTGTCGGAACAAGGCTAACTCGCTTTTGAAACTCTTCTCGACTTATCTCCGGAAAAACAGTCGAGAAAGCTGTCAAAACTGGAGTAGACGGTACCATGTAGTTGGAAATTATGGAAATTTCAGTAGGTCGCCTAATTCTTGAGAGCTACAGAAACTTAAAAGATTACCGGAATCACCCGATAAATTTACCGGTACGCCAGCGGTACGCTGTGTCGTCTGTCTGCAAGAATCACTGTGGTAGAGTTGAGTGTCGGTGTCATCCTGGTAAGCTGTCAGTCTGTACTTATCAGGTAAGCAGTAAAATTCCGGTAGATTTCCTGAGACAAATTCTGGTAAATTCTCTGGAGGAAAGTCCGGTAGATTCCCTGGTTCAGCCTTCAGTGATTCCCTGAGACAAATTCTGGTAAATTCCGTTTGGCAAAGTCCGGTAGATCCCCTAATCCAGCCTTCAGTGTATTCCCTGAGACAAGTTCCGGTAGATTCATTGAGCAGAGCATTCCAGAGCGATAATCCCTAAAAATTATCAAGTTCACGTGAGTTTGGAAAATTTTAACTGGCGCGGCTTCGTCGCATCGGTCAAAATCTACCGGAATATTTGTCCTTAGACCTTCCGGAGGAGGGGGGTTGTAGCATCCCCGAACACCCCCCACCGTGGGACGCCCCTTCACACAAGGTCAATAAGCCTCGGACGATGTAGCTCACTCACTGGCAGTGAGCCCAAGGTCGGGGTCTGTCGGCTCTGCTTTAGGTCTCAAAGTGCCCTCTCTTCTCCTTAAAGTGGGAGGATAGGGTAGCCAAAAGGCTTACGGCATCGTAATTTCTCGTAGGCAAGACACCCGTTGTATATTCTGCTCCGCCACTGCTCTCGCGAGTTCCCAGGTAGGGTCCTTGTTACTGTATGGTTGAAAGCCAATCTGTAGCTATTGTAGATGGGTAAGAAATACATACGCACACACACATACAGTAGAGGTCAAGGGCGTCACTATTCTTTTACCTTTGGAGGAGACGTCGGGTTTGTGAAGAACCAGAACAAAATAAATCTAGAATGTAATGCGACGTCCTATCCTTCCCATGCATCAAAAATAGGCCTCCTTCGCAGCGCCGCCCTGTCCGTGTGTGCAGACGTAGAAACCCGAACTTATATTTAACCCTCAAATGACATCTTGGTAATTAGATGGTCTACAAAAAAAAAACCTAGTTATGGAACTTGTAGCCTCTGGCTCAAGTGCCATATACCGATCGAAATTCCGTCTGTCGGTCTGTCGGTTTGTTAGGCGGTCTGTACCACGATTGCGAGTTCGGGTACTTTCAGATGTGCTTAGACGATGAAACTTAAGCCCCGACCAAACTAACTTGGAAATAATCAAATTCCAGATCCGACCGTCTGCGGGTGAGTGGAGAGAGGGGGAATCCGGAAAATTGAGCCGTGCGTAACTTTCGAACGGGTGATCGGATTCGAACGAAACTTCATAACTTAATAGAAGACATGTCTCTGATATCCTATTTGAAGTCCGAAACGGATTCGACAGCGGTGGGGGAGTTGGCGGGGGGTGCGGAAATCTTGAGAAACGGTTGGAATGGCGGGATCAGAGCGAAACTTGCTGGGAAGAACAAGCATCTGCTCAGATAGATGTTTTTACACAATTTGACTGGATCCGGACACCGGAGATCCGGAGATCTGAGAGAACTTATTTTTCGGCATGGTAATATGGCCAGTTGGACCCGAATAGATGGGAGGCCAACAGTATTTTAGAGAGAAGTGAACTGGTGTTGCCTTTAGTCCAGTTTCCCCGCAAAAACATTCTACAAAATAAGGTGTTTTGCTTTCGTTTTCTTTCTTTCAAATATGATATCAGATCCTTTTTAGCTCCATTCTCAGGTTATCTTTCATGGGTAGCTCTTCCTGTTTTACTAGAGTAGCTTTAGCCATACCTCTTTTGTAACAGCTCCGGAAAAAAAATCTCACTTTAAAACCAGTATGCAAACTAGTTTCAGTTGTGTGGATCACTGTCAAAAGATGTAGATAAGGACTTGGAGGTGCAAAGGTGGCAAAAGCAGTCCGAGTTCATGGAAATTTTAATTGATGATTTTATCACGCGTAGCCTTGTAAGTAGGCATTTGCTAAGAACGTACAAAAAAACAGATAATAACACAAAATAAAAAATAAACAAAAAAATGTAAAGTTATAAATTTAACGAAATAGCTGGCGAATTGGTCAGAAAGGCAGAAGGATGTTGACAAAAGCTGTTTATTTATTGCTTGTAATAACATAGTGCAATTTACAAATTCGTCGTGATTCGCTTATGCGAAGGCAAAGAGGGATGAGGATAAAACCATACTTTTGGGCAGGATATATGTAAACAATATATATATTTTACAATCGTATATTTTGAACATATTTCATGGACACGTATATGTGAGTTCCTTCTGTTAATATACATATATATTCTTTGTTTGCTATGGCAGATGGCTCTTCGCAATAAATATCATGTTTCAAACATGGAAAAGAAAATTTCAACAACATAGAGAGTCAGCTAACATGTTTGTGAGCAGTATGTCGGCCTTTCAGTCCTCGTCGAAGAAGAAGGGCTGATATCAGTCGTATTTCATTTCGGTATAAATAACCGGTTTCTGGTGCTTTGTGGTTGATATGGAATGCGGTCCTGAACTTTGTGTCGCGGTCAATGCTTGGTGGAATAAAGAAAGAAGTCTTTCTAAACAGAGCAGTGGAATTTTTCGAACACGACGATATTCTGGCTGCGAAAGAACTTTTGCATAAGGAAGCTGGCGTGACCGAAAGATGCGTGAAGTCGGCTAAGGACTTGGATAATGTCACAGACATAGCAAAATGGTTCGCCGTTTGCGCTAAAAATAATTTGGCGCTTCCCAAGTTTGTGATATTCGAGCCCCAGGAAGTGCCCACCTGTGCCGAGGATATAGGCGCGTGCATCAAAACTCAGGTGAACACAATGTGCAGAAAGTTTGACGGACTTTACGAACAGATGATATCCAGAGGACAAGGTCAGGTCTCTAAACCAGTAAGCAGTCCTCTTAGTCCTACCCCCTCCCATATTCGGTAGTCGTCAAAAATCCCCCCTCGCTAAATTCTCCCGAAGAAAGAATGACTTTCCTCAACGATATGTGTGGCGATCATCTAAGGGATGAGCCGGTCGAGCTAAAACAGACTAAAAACGAATGGCGTGTTGTCGTCGAAAGAAAGGCAACTGCCAATCATATAGCCTCCTCGCTTAAGAGCAAGTGTGAAGGGCTGGAGACTCTCGTGAAAACTCCGGTATTTATTGGTGTGTTAAAGCGAATCCCCCCATTGTACAGTGCTGAAAAACTCAAAGACAGTATCCCCAACTGTACGAAAGTTGAACAGTGCGGGCATACTCGTACATTCAAGGTATTTTTCGATACACGGGAAAACCTCACTAGTGCGGTAAACGATCCTCCCAAATTCGGCTACGAACGTTTTCAGATAGAAGAGTTTGTCTTCCTGCCAAGGCGCTGCTTCCAGTGTCACTCATATGGGCATATTGCCGCCCAATGTCCGAATAGCCCCCGTTGTCAAAATTGCGCAGGTGAAAAGCACTGCGACTCCCCCAACGAGCGGTGCTCAAGACCAGTAGCTTGTACTCTCTGCAACCAAAAGGGTCACACTTGCAGCTCATTCAAGTGTCCTGAACTGAGGAATATGAATGGCGGAGTCATAAACAAAACACCGATAATCGAACATTTCTGTAGCACTGCCGATATAGTTTGTGTGCAGGAACATTTCCTCACTAGTGACAATCTTAGCCTATTAACTTTCCCTGACCGGTACTGCGTAACGGCTGTCCCTGCGAAAGTAAGCTTCACTGGAGGGCGGCCCTCAGGCGGCCTAGCAGTGCTATCGCGCTTGCACCTTCGACACGTGCTGATAATGCAGTCGGACTATTTGTTGGCCATCCGCATTGACAGACTTGCCGTGATCTGCGTTTATCTCCCAACAAACTACAATAACGAGAAGTGTGACTATAAGTTCAACTTGAGCATCGAATCCCTTGCGTGTTGCATGAGAAAAGGTAAACTGCTCAGCATCGATAGCGTCATCATAGGCGACTTTAACTGTGATGTCATGGATCCCTCAACGCACCGAACCCAGTCCCTCCTAGGAGTATTAAATGATGAGTTTAAAGTGCTTTCAAAGGACGGCCAGTTTACCTACGTGCATACGAGCGGGTCTACATCGAACCTTGATCATGCCTTTACCTCTAGCGGGATTTCAGGCTCAGTCTCTCTAATGTATGAATCGTTCTCGATTGATCACATTCCCATACAGTGCTCGCTAAGCTTACAAGAACCTCCGACACTGTCAGCTAGAGTGGATAGAAAATGGTTCGAAGTGCGTGACTGGAAACGATTTGACTGTTCCTTATACCAGTCGGTGCTCGACGGTGTCCTCTCCAAAATCCGTGTTCCCTTCGATTTACTACAGCCTAGGTTACGTGGTTCTATCAGTGATGCCAAAACTCGGTTGAATATTTTCTTAGCCGAGATAAGCCACGGTCTTAAAGTCGCAGAATCTGCCGCGGTTCCCGTCCGGAAAGTAAGGAGAGGCACGGAAGTGCCAGGCTTCACATCCGATCCTAGCCTGGTAAACTCCTGTAAAAGTGCAAAGTTCTGGTTTGCCGTGTGGAAAGAGTGTGACCGGCCGCGATCGGGCGTGGTTAACTCGCTGCGAGTGTTTACAAAGCGAAAGTTCGATAAAGCTCTCAGGGATCACCAGTGTAAAGTCAAGGCGGGATTTACCGAGCGAATAATGAATAATCCATCTTCAATATGGAAGTTACGTGAAAAAGAATCAAAAGTATGCTACAAAGAAAAATTGAATCTAAAGTATGGCAAACTTATTTTACTAATGAATTTTCAGCACCTGACGTTACATTGTCTTCACCATTTGCGGTCGAATTGGATAATATTCTCATAGATCATCCCCCGTCAAATTTTGTAGTTTCGCGGGATGACAGTAGTCATTGATTGTATTTTAAAATTAAGCAAGAAGCGATCTAGTGGTTCAGATGGTATTTCGGCTTTCCAACTTATTTATGGAACTTTACTACTGTTCGATTACCTTACTCTTCTGTATCAAATGATCCTTTGCACAGGTATTGTTCCAGATTCATTTTGTGTCGGTATGATAACACCCGTGCTAAAGAAGGGCAAACCTGAGAATTCTTGCTCGTCTTATCGCCCCATTACTGTTTCATCTACGTTTTGTAAGATTTTCGAGCGTCTTGTATCTGCTAGTATTCGTAAGTTTTGTTGGATGCCTGAATTCCAGTTCGGATTCAGGAAGGGTTTAGGTTGCTTGCACGCCCTGCTCGTGCTTTCTGAAGTGCTCATTGATGCTAGTAATTCTGGGGAAACTCTAGTTCTTGGGTTCCATGACGGAAGCCGGGCCTTCGATTCGTCTATCCATCCACAAGTGATTCTGGAAGCGTACAGACGAGGTGTGCCACTGGATATTGTGAAGGTTTTGTATTATATGTACCGTCGGCTTAAGGCTTGTATCTTGATACAAGCCTTGATCCCAAATGATCCTCATAAGACTGTTGAAGTTCCCGTTGAGAAAGGTGTCCGCCAAGGATCAGTTATTTCCCCTGACCTCTTCAACAATAGTGTACTAGAAGCACAGTCTAAAATCCGTACTTCGTGTATTTTGAAAGGGTTGGATTTGTGATTGTTAACGTATGCAGATGATCTACTTAACCTGTGTAGACTCGTCCCTACACTTATTGAAAATTATGATATCCTCGAAAAGGAGTACAAAAAAGTTGGATTAAAGTTTAACCCGTCGAAATCAAATATTTTGTTCTTTAATGATCCTTTATCTATTAGCCAACCTGTTAAACTGGGGAGCACCCTTCTTGAACCGTCTGATCAGGTCATTTACCTTGGTGTCCCAATCGGAAGGAGTCTCCGCGAAACCCGTTGTTTGCTTATTGAGTATTTGGGGAAAAAACTCCGAACGGCGTACGCATCCATAGTGGTAAATAAGCGTCGATTCTGTCGGAAATATCTTGCTATTTTGTACAATACTGTAGCCCTTCCTCATGTCCTCTACCTCACCCCTTTCTGGAAAATGTTTACCCGTTTTGAAATCAAACATATCCGTTCACTATTCTTTCGTTACCTTAAATTTTTGCTAAAATTGCCACTATGGACGCGGAACACCTATTTAATCAACAGATTTAAAGTTAATTAACCTGTTACCGCGGTGGAAGATCTCCGTGCTCGAATCCTTCGTTCTTGCAACCACCCCTGGATCACCCGTCTGTACGGCCAGGAATGATCGAGTAAGATTAGTTCCCGTCCTTTAAGTGTTATTGTTATTGTTCATGTACTTTGTGTTTTTGTTTTTTTTCCTTTTCCAGTTTCTTTTATTATACTCCACTAGTCCTCATTGTAGTGCAGTGGGTCAATAAAATTCATTCATTCATTCATTCATTCATAAATCGTCCCAGACCTTCAGTTCTAGCCATTATTTGGTATTTCTTTCCCAGTCAGCTTGTGCTCAAGGAGTCTTTAAATATCACACTGTATTATATAACCGTTTGCGAACGTTTCCTTTAATTCCCATCTTGACTGTTATCTTGACTGCAAATCCAACGCTATCTTCCAGCTTTGTCATCAGAGCTTTTGATTCTCGAGTCTGTTGAGATTGGTCAAATTTTAAGCGAGATGGTCACTATTAACTATCATTGTCCACATTACATATTCGGGGGTTCTCCTTTATAGGAACTGTATTCGTGTCACTTGTTGGTTCCGGTTTTGGGATTTTTGGAAACAGGTCGATTGGCACTGTCGGCAGAAGTTGATTCCAATTCTTTGGCTCATCACGTACAAATTTACGTAACATCTGTAAAATAGTACCATCCAGTCTCTCGCACAAGCCATTTCTCTGAGAGTGATGGGAGAAGTTTTAATAGACCTAACTCCCTTCTCGCTGAGCGTTTCTTTTAGGGGCCGCGGCACAAATTGCGATCCGTGGTCGGGCGTGACTTCTTCGGGAAACCCCCGTCTATCAATCAATTTTATTTAGAACCCTAATAGCACTAGGCTAACATGGGCCGGAAAAATAAACACTCACTACAATACAAGTAAGACGCAAACTAACAAACAATAAATAAGAAACGAACATAGATCATGAACAGTTAAAATGTTTAGTAAAATACGGAACGAATGAATTTAGGTATCTTTCGGAAGATTTCGTAGGTGGGGGAACAATCTTGGGTTTTGGGTCGTACTTGCTTCGCGTATTCGGTCCATGAGAGGGTGTAACGAAGTCCGGAAGGAGGGTCCTGTGGTGTTGAGAATTCAAAATTTGGTGGCCAAGACGCATGAGAAGAGTATGTCTTCTTTCAGACAGTTTTTCGATATCGAGGATTTGAAGGCTTTCGTTATAAGATTTGTAATTGTGACCAAGTATTATTCTGCAGGCTCTCTTCTGCAGTCGTTCGATTTCGGCATCCTGAGCTTTACTTAAGCCAGGATGCCAAATTTGGCAGCCGTACTCTGAAATGGGCCTTACATAATTTTTAGAAAGTGTTACTAGTTCATGTCGTGGAACCAAAAACCGCTTCAGATAAGAAAATGAACGAAGGGTGGCACAGCTATTTTTTACTATTTTTCCCACTTCCCTTTTCCATTGGAGGTTATTATCCAGAATGATGCCAAGAATTTTTACAGAATAATCTAGAGAAATAGTCAATCAATAGTGGCGTTTTTTTATCACCGTTCGCCTTTCAACGTTGCACTTTCGACGTTGGCCGTTCGTTGCTCATAAACCGTTTTTGATGTTGCAAGGTTTTTGTTGTTAAAACACTTTATAAGGGACGTTTGCTCACTCGGCTTTGAACTTTAGCGGGAAATTCGAAAAAGAGAAACATGGATTCCTAGAACCTGTTAACAAAACCTGGGTTTGACATGACCAAAAGAACCCATCGTTCCCCATGAAAAAAAATACCAATGAGAGAAAGCCAAAGAAAGAAAGAAGTACCTTTCATTAGGAGGCCTACCTACTGGAGGGGTGTCCAGCCTCAAACAAATTCCGGAAAAGGTTTCCCTTCAAAAAGATCTATCTGCCTTGAAACTAAAATATAACAAAAATACTAGATCGAAAAAAAAAAAATAGTTTCCCTATTAAAAACAGAATGTTCTTCAATATTTCTAGTCAAAAGAATTTGTTATTTCATACGTAATCTCACAGGAATTTCACCATTCTGACCTGTGCTCAAATTCCTAGCTGGGATTTAGATAATGATGAAAACCGATTTAACAATGAGGAAATCACTTTCAGAATTAGGTTCAGACAAACAGAGAAAACAAATAATTTGAAAAGACTGAAACCAGGTCGACATTACATAATTCAAGGTCGGCCTATCACTATAAGTTACTGAGAAGTAAATCCAAGTTCTGAAGGCATACTCCTAGAAGGGAACTCCTATTAAAAGTCGGTCCTGTCATTTAGTATTCTCTACTGTTTTCTCGAGGTCTACTTACATTGACTAATACGCCAGTCTACTTACATTTACTTTACGCCGCTACCTCCTTCACTTCATTCGCTCTGCAGGAGCGCAGCGCGAATGCTTCGGGCCGTCTTGAAAAATATATCTGTAGTAACCCGCATCCACATGTTCCCTTAACTCCTCTCGTGCTGTACTACCTATGTGCTGGAAGGGTTTCCTTGCCCCAAGTACAGGTTGAAGCGGTGCATTATCACGGCATGTAATTGGTGCAAACATTTGACAATAGCTGCGTTTTTGATCGAAGTTTAAAGTTACCTTCAACCTCAAAGGTCTCTGCTTAAATACCGTTTTTGGTCGCCTGTCACAGTTCCTTCGTCCTTCAAACTCTGACCGTCGAACTTCGTGCGCTAGCAAGTTCGAAGTTTGCTTGGATCGTCGAAGAAACTTCGACCTGGCAAGGATCGCCGGAGTCGTAAAAACACTAATTAAGCAAACGGTGAACTTCGACGGCGTTCAAAAACGGAAATTAGTCAACCGGCTAAGCGAACGGCAAACAAAACTTCGATCAAAAACGCAACTAATATTTACAAAACCTCCAAATTTCTCGACGTCCTTATAAATACCAGGCCATAGAATGTACGCAGAATTCTATCAACGCTTTTATCCTTTCAAGTGGCCTGCTAGATCGGGACCGTGAGCCTTTTCTAGTACTTCTTCTCTTAGGAAGATCAGTTGATAGGTTTACTCACCAGTTACTACATGTTTGGCCAACCTACACATTAATACATTTTTGGACAAGATATTTACCTCATCATTCTCCTGTCTCCGGCTGTAACATTGCTTCCGTAGGGCTCTCAGTTACTCGTCCTGTTCCTGCGCTTCCCGCAGTGTTTTCCCGCAGTGCAGCTTCAGTGTGCTGCTTCTTGGCGTAATTCTTGTGTTGGAAGATCGTCAGTTTCTTAGTTGAAATCGTACACCTCGGTGCACGCGATTCCGATACCTTCGAATACTGATTCGTCTCCGGAAGTCGTCTCAGGCTTTAAAAGATTCCAGAACTTATGAAAGCTGCGACCTATTATGATGTCATATCTCAGATTTTTCGTAGTAGACTAAGCTACTGTCAAGTCTACAGTTGCCGTAGGATAGTCTTTGTAGTCTCCATGAACGCATCCAATCATGCATGTAGCTGGCTCGTTAATACTGGCTTTCGGAACGAATTCACTGCTTACGAAACTTAAGTCGCTACCACTGTCTATGAACATTCGTAACTTTCGTCCCACCCCTTAAAACAACTCTTGGGAAATGATCTTTTCCCTTTAAAATGGATAAAAAAAAACGTTCTGGAAAATACAGTTACTTTCCATCTGAAACTATTAACGATTCTCTCTTTAGCGCTTGTCAATTATATCCATCCTTCCTGCTTTCCGACGCGATGGCTGGGCGCAAAAGATTTGAAAACTGAACGTTCCTAGGTTAAAAATTGGGAAAACCAAGCAAATAAAACAAGTAATAAACAGAAGATTATCACTATGTGAAAGAGTTGTCAGCGGACAATGAAGATTCAGACAAGCTTATCGCTGGGTGACAGGAAAACTCGGCAAGGCCGAAAAAGCAATAAAAATCCGTATCTACGAAGCGAAACAATGGAGAAAGTTGGGGATTTTAGAAGCTCATAATTCCATAGGGGAGCTAAGTACATTGTAAAAGTCAGAATAAGCAAGAGGGGTTCTTTGACTAGGTGTGACTCGAGACTTTTTTGTTTTTCTACTGAGCTTTGTGAAATCTGCCTATTTTCATCTGTTTGTCGAGGCCTACTTGTCTCCCCTCGGTGACTTCACCATAAATTGGGTCATGTGGTAGCTTGTTGTGGAACGCTTGAGGCTACTTGCTTATTATTTGTCGTATTCCTGGTTAGAGTCAGGGCAGGATTAGTCTTAAAGTCGCTCAGGCCCATAGTAAAAATGTAATGTTTATTTTCCTCCATCGTATAAGAAAAAAAATGTAGCAAAAAAAAAATAAAGTAAGGAAACACAGGAAGCGATTACGGTTCCCGTAGCCTGATATTTAGGTTTGGGGGATACAAGTTAAGCAATGAGGCAATAAGGTTGCAGACTTGGGAGTAGGAAGACACGGTGATCTGTTAAGCCTTATTTTTATATATGACGAGTTGTTCGCGCAAAATCTGAAAGGAAGCTAGTTGAGAAGTTTGTCTTGTTTCAACTATTTCTGTCGAATTACTTCTTTTCACAGCTTTCCGTTGACTTTTTCTCCAGTCACATCTGTCGCAACGTGACCTCTTGCTTGTTGGTTGCCGAAGAAAGATGCTCGATATGTCTGATAGAAAGTGTTCTAATAGAAATATGTCTGATAGAAAGTGTTCTCTACAAGCCATCGTTCGGGATTACACAAACAAATTTGCGATTCTGTTGTGTTATTGCACTTTAAAATCAACGCAACCTTTAAAAACTAGAAAGGGCAGAACCACCGTTCTGATATTTTTTCCTTTTCTTCTTCCTTAAGACAGGATCCCTGCGCCAAGGTAGGATTCCTGTTCCAGTTGATGCAGACAAATGTTACGCGTTGGTTTTACATTAAACATAATCTAATCTAATCTAAATCTAATCTAATCTAAAAAATCTAATGCAGAAGTCTATTTGAGTTGACAATGAAGGGCAGTAGCCTTCTTTCGGTTGACAGATCAAATGGTTAGATCTTTGCTTCCAATCCTGCACTAGATGCAAATTCTGTCTGGGAGCTGACATGAAATACATGTGACTTAACAGACAAACTACATCACAACTCACTTTTTGCTTACTCATAGTTCAGCACAGTACTCGCACATCTGCTGAAAGAAACATTCATCCATTCAAGAGTATAGAGAATGTATTACTGGCAAAAAATACAGGTACCATTGATAGAGCATCAGTTAATGAACATAAAATAGAGACAAATCACGCTCGTTCAAATCATCCACTCACACCACGATCGCTGAAAAGGGAGTACGAGGGATGAGATTTCACCTGTACTTCCATATATAAATACCGAACAAGACTAACCCCATGGTTCGACATTCCGAAATTTCCATGCGAATTTACAACAGATCTGCGCAGGTTGCTTACGTTATTGAACAAATAACCACTTCAGCTACATTTAAACACGGAAAGTTAAAAGTTTGCTGCAGATAAGACATCATTATGATTTCCAGGTTCCATTTTCTTGTTTGTGCCTTGATGTTGGAATTTACATAAAAAGAGTCTTGTTAATGAACTTCTCATCTTAGCTGTTAAGCAGTAACTCCGGCCGATTATATGCTATGTCAGTGTTTGAATATTCGCTCAAAGGAATCTGAAAAGCTCTCCTGTCAAGAAAATGCGGCCGACTTTAATGCTTCACGAGCGTCGCAGATTCGTACATTGCAACGTGCAACGTTGATATAGTTGCTTTCCATTTGCCAAGAGTCTTACATAGGTTCATGTTTGGCTGAAAAGGTGTCTAAGAATTTTAATGTGACACTGGTTAACAAGTGATAAGTGGAACTGAGTGAAAATACTGAACAAAAATTACAAAACACCACATTGGTGACTGACTCGAGAGATGTCATTGATTGAAGGTCAGGTTATCAAGCATATACAGTCTAGCATTTACAGTAGCTAAAGCATCTACAGTTCTTCCTCTTCCGTTTCCGCTTAGTATTTTACTTTTCCGGATTCGTCCACACTTGAGAAAAACTCCAATGCACTGGATATCCCAGGAGGGCTCAATTCCTTCCGAAAGCAAAGCTTGTGGGAAATCTGACAAAACACACAAGTAGCACTTTACGAATTACTTCCAATGTCTATTCAAACAGGCGTGACGAGGATGTAGTAGGGTGTTTTGCCGCAGGCAACATAGTTTGCTGGTTCCGTTTTCTTCTTTTATATAGAAGAAGGTTCCCGTCCTTCCTTGACTTCGGAACTGTTGCATCTTACCTGTCAAGTACTACTGCTGACTGGCTCAAGGCAGAGTATAATAAGAATAGACTTTCAGAAGAGTATAAATAGAACCCAAATTACGAACAGTTCAAACCAATAAAAAACAAAAGAAAATAATATTAGTATTTCAAAGATAAGACTACAACATAATGATAAAAAATAAAAGAAGTAAAGACTCCTGAAAAAAAGAAAACTAGCAACTCGTGGAAACCAAGTTAATTCACTGAAAATAGCTCGATAATACAATTGTAATTGTATTAAAAAGCATTCACAATGTACAGAATTCATTCATCTCTCCTGCCTCGTGGACGTGAATAAACAGCTCTGTTACTGCCAGAAACCGGTTCTCGCCATTAGTGACGCGTACAGTGGAAGACCAGCTGTGCAAGCGTTGATTATTATCTCGCCTGCTTTGAACTTTCTGCAAATGAACTTTAAAGCTGGCGTTGAAGACGAAGTTGTAATTAAACATGCCACTGACTTCTTTGAAGGACGAGCTATTTCAGCAGCGAAATATAGCCTTTGGACTAATGTTGCTGCTGGTGAAAGTTGCCCTAAACGTCAAGGAGCTAAAACAATGATACGCAATTGCAAGGGCATGTTGGACTTGATTTAAAAATGCGATACTGAAGACATTGTGATGCCCTCCTCCTCCGTTATCCGTATGCCAACTGCTGTGCCTTGTATTCCAGCTGCCGCATACTCACGATTAGCTACTCAAGTTAGTCAAGTTAAACAAAAAAAAAGTGTTCTTAGTGCGACAGTCTCAACATATGAAACTTCTTTCCCCACTTTACTCCCCACAGAACCGCCATCACTGGAATTCCGGAAAACACCCCTCCACCCCCTTCAACCCAAGTGTCCAGATCCAGTCCAAATGTGTGAACCATTTATCTGGAGCAGATGCTGGTTATTCCCAGCAAGTTTCACTCCGATCCCTCAATTCTAACCGTTTCTCGGGATTTCCGGTCCCCCCCGCCAACTCCTCCATAGCTCTCGAATCCAGTTCGGACTTCAAATGGAGGTATGTCATTTATTCAGGAATTAAGTTTCATTTCAATCCGATCACCCGTTCGAAAGTTACACGCCACTAAATTTTCCGGATTCACCCACCCTCCACTCCCCCAGGATGGTCAGATCGGGAAACTGATTATCTCCAGGTTGGTTTGGTCGGGCCCTGATACGCCTGCCAAGTTTCATCATCCTGGCACCCCCTAATCTATATCAACCCCTACCAAGGTCCAAGAACATATTTTGACAACCCCTTCGACCTTCGGTTGATCAATCTCTCTCCGAACGAATTCTTGCAAATAATCCACGAGCAAAGCTAAACTAGTGTGATGAAAGAATAACTCTTCCATGCGCAGAGTCATACTAGTGCTAAGAAAGGGATAGGGGTTCGACGGAAACTAGAAAGGCATTTCGGGTGTCCCCCTCCAGCCCTCCCCCCCCAAATTACCAGATCCGATCCAAATTTGACAATGAACACCCAAGACATTTGTTCTTGTTACCTGTCAAGTTTAATGCACGCCCGATTATCCGCTATATCAACCCCTACTAAGGTTCAACAACATACTTTGCCAACCCCTTCGCTATCTCTCTCCAAACGAATTCTTGCAAAGAATCCACGAGCAAAGCTATACTAGTGTGATGAAAGAATGACTCATCCATGCGCAGAGCTATACTAGTGCGAAGAAAGGGGGAGGGGTTTGATGATAACTAAAAAAAGCATTTCGAGTGTCCTCCTCCAGCCCCCCCTCCCCCAGTTGCCGGATCCGATTCGAATTTGACAATGAACATCCAAGACTTTTGTTCTTGATACCTGTCAAGTTTAATGCCCGCCCTACTATCCGTTCCAACGTTATGAATGTTACTAATTTCCGGATTCCCTATGTTGCCACTCCCCCATTGATGGTCGGATCGGGGAAGTGATTATTTCCAAGTTAATCCGGTTGGGTCCCTGATATGCGTGCCAATTTTTATCGTCGTAGGTCATGTGGAAGTGCCCAAACTAGCAAACAGACCGACAGACATTACGATCGCTATATGGCACTTGAGTAAGCTCAAGTGCCATAAAAACATCTTTGACCGAAAGATTTATTTTCTTAATCCCAAATAGGCGATGTTCATTCAACCTCAAGGGTTGTGCTTGCAAATAAGTTCTTAGCCATCCTAAAGTGCAGAAAAATACTATTGACCGTGCGATACAAGCAAGTGCCATATGAACTTCTAGCACTTGTTAGTAGTCCTGCCGTCTGCACCATGCCGTGCCTCTTTTTCGTCGATCCAATCCGTCTAGATGTTATTTGCCGAAATCGACCTCGATTTTGGAATTTCACCTTTAATAACCATCTGTTGAACCTATGCGTTACAGAGTAAAACTATATGCTCATAGAGTTTAACACAAGGGTGCGTAAACACGTATTATCTGTCATCAAACTCCTGACATTATAGTACAAAATCATAACAGGTAGCTCGGAGCAACTACCGTGAGTTTTGCCGGTATGTCTTAAGAGACAATCTTGTATGAAAGTGTTTATTCATTCTGTTTCACTTGAGAAAGACACAATAGCTTAATCTTCGGTCATTAGTCATTTCTGTGAAAACAAAATGGTCCAAGCGATTCTGCGATGAATCAAGCACTATTACACATCGTAAGTGGAGCCGAATAAACGAGCATTTTCTATTTATTGTCACAGCAGAGAGTACACTCACAGAGGAATAGCAGTGCCATTTGGTAATGTGCCAGTAAATTCCGTACTGTAACCATCTATTGGAGAATTGGCACATTCAGAAATACTGGCATGCCCGTTGGAAACGGAATGTGATTCTTTGACACAAACGAGATGCACGGGAAGCGGTGTCGGATTCGAAGCGTTCGTGGTAAGACTTGTTCTCACAAGCTTTTCATCAAGACTAAAAAAGAAAAGGTATCAGGTTGGAAAAAACAGACAGAGCTCAGCACCGTTTCGTGGTGGAGTTTCCGCCCAGTAAAAAAATCGAGCCCAGAGAGTACTAAAATGAATCAATTGGAAACCGAACAAAGCACTGGGTATAAGTATAAGTAACGATAACAGAAAACCTATAATACCAGCCAAAGATCCAATTTTGTCTCTTTTAGGGGCAATCCTGGGTTCAAAATCGTTCGAATGAAATGGAAGTTGATTTGCAAACTTTGCCATTATGCCCGAACTAATGACCTTGCCTACATGATCCCTAATTGTCAGCAGTAGTGCCTAGTCGTCAATCGAGCTGGATTCGTCGTAGGTAAGGATCTGAGACCTCGACAAACATCAGGCTGGTGATCTGTTATGGTTTTGATGGTTTGTGAAGTAGAATCAACCACTTTCAATCTTATTATTTGGGGTACTGATCAGAAACGAAAGCATTTGGGTTTGAGGTCAGACAGGAACGTTTTCCAAATGCTGGTCAAATATGGCCGGTGTTTAGATCTGACCACAGCTTAACCAACTAGGCAGTTGAGCAAGCTCCTATCTTCCCCATGAGAAGCTTTTGGGTTATAGCTCTGCGCCTTGCACACTGCCTCCTATTCGTAGATCCACCCGTTAACGCAGTGGCGGGGAAGGAAATTTGTCTCGCTGCGTTGCTTTTTCACGGGAATTTAGGGGAGGGATTGTTCTACTTTGTTTTCTTCCAGGTTTTGTTTTACTCATATTAAGATGAATGAATACAAGTACAAATTATAGTGATAAGAAGGAATAACCAATAGAAACTCTTGAACCAACGGCAAAGAAGTAGGAAAGAAATAATCGACTTCGTGTATTTAAACTTCGTTTTCTTACTATGATATCAATTACTTACCATAATCAATTTATGGCAAAACGGCTAATCATCTGAGAAAATAAAGTTCAGAGAAGGATTCGGCTTGTATGTTCACTCTATATCTCATATGTACTTCCACAAAACTAGCTGTTTTGACTTTAGTCCGTGCGAACTTCTTTTCCGGCAGGAAAATATTTCAGATACGAGTCCAAAATGTATTCTATGTCGAATCTTTAACCGAAGCCCATCAGCTCTAAAACTTTGCACAATGTGTGCAGTCCAAAATAACGGTTGACATCGAAAGGCAAACCAAGAACCTCTCGATCTGCACTCTCACGCTCTAACGGTTGTACTAAAATTCTCTGCAGTACTTTGAGACTTAACGGTATTACAAAGCAATCAACAATTTCAGTAGTCGATTAAAAAATTACTTTTCGAGCAGGCTCCATCAAATTTCTGGGTTTCGGCGAATTTGGTATAATTACTTGTCTGACAAAAACTAAAGTTTAGGATTGGATTCAATGCTTTTTCTTAGATACAACTGCCCTGTTTGACTCGAGAAATCGACTTAATAATGAGTTTTTACTTTTTTCCAAATTTCCAGTTTTTGCAGGATACAGGCAAATTACCCGTCTGCGGAGAAAACTGGTTTCAGATACGCAGCATGTCCCCTTACCCTATAATGACTGTCTCATTCGGTTTAGAAACTTTCTGCTTTACGTCTACCGAATTTTGCGGTTCCGGCCAGATTCTGAACAAACTCCTAGTATGGCAAGAAAATAAAGCTTTATCATGTCCCCTTAACTTTACATCAAACCTCTAAGCAACTTCAGATAATACTTTTACCTTTGACAAATTTTACGGTTTCGGATGAACTATTTATTTGTCTGGCGAGAAAATAATAGTCATACGGATTCAGCATTTCTACTTAACAGTTGCCTCGACCAAACCTATAATCAATTTCAAGTGAAATATTTATCCGGCGAGAAAATAATTTTATATTCGTATTCAGCACATTCACCTTACCCCTAAGTCGACTATCTCATTGGCTTTAAAAATATTTTAGTCACCTGAAACCCTTCTCCAACCACAGTAATATAGAAAGGGGGCGTCTGGCTCACAACTCAAATTATTGAAACCGCATATTTACACGAAACTATTCTATTATAACATACTTTACATCAAATTAACCCCTTTTCAAAGATATTTTTATTTCATAATTACAAAATTCAGGTAAAAAGAAATGGAAAAAAATTAAGGCATATAAACTACTACTTATTCTTTATATAAGATTAGACGCATCTAATAGCCGAAACCCGAATTTGCCAAGAAGAAGTATCATGAGGGAGCCAGCCATAGCATCCAGATACTCCGCCTAAACTGGGATGTGGTATCAAGCCGAATTCCGAGACGCGCATTGAACTTCATGGAATGCTTCGTCGGAGGACTGAGACACTGGATGGATTATTAATTAAATTTATCCTCTTATACTATCAGGCAGGAATGTCATTTCAGTCCATATACATAACCAACAAGCATGTAGTGTTTCTAAAACCAAAATTTACTTACCCATGATTTGTATCCCTGAATGCATAAGAAAACAAATATATAACCAGAGGATAAAGGCTAGGAAGATATTGGAAGGCATGAACTTTTTACCTGTCTTCCATAGCTGATGTGATTATCACAAGCTTCAGTCTTAGAATCTACATTTTCAATTGAATTCAGGTTAATTTTCACCTAATATTGCAAATAAGCAGGCATCAAAAATGTCCTATGCAAGTTTAGAAGGACCACGAGGAATGCAAAAAGTATGGATCTTCGAAATTTACTAGATATAGGGTTTGAAAAACTAAGGTATTACATTACAAGGCAGCAAAGGTAAGGTTTGGTTTAGAGGTTTATTTTAATTCAATCTACCTTGAAGATTTTTGGGTTATGCCATTCAGCTGGGAGCTAACTGTCGCCCAGTTTTTGGGGATATCTGGGATACTAGAAGGACAGGGAAAAGGGATAAGCCAAGGTGCCAATTTTGTAAAGTTCATGTAAGGGATTTGAACCGTCTTCTTTACAAGTACCAGGAGTTGTCAATCTCACGTGATAAGTTTTTAAAAGGTATGGTTATTTTACTTATAGGAGCTGGTTAAGTATTTGATTTTCGATAAGTAACATGCACACGGAACTTAGTGAACTGGAAACCCACACGACCCGGTAGTCCGACTGAAAAAAGTCTAGTAAATACTATCCTTTTGGATCCCATCGAAAAGTATGGCTGTTTTACAAGAGACTCACCAAGTATGTCCAGCAAGTATGTCCAGGATGTGAATGATACAAGTGCTTGTTTTAAGTCTTTAAATTTGCTTAACGTGGGACAACTACGGGATTATCAAGCGGCAGTTTTCGTTTTCCAGTGCGTGCATAATCTAGTCCCAAGTGTTTTTCGTGATACTTACCGTGCAAACAGTGATATTCATCAATATGATACGAGGAATAGTGAAAATTTGGTGATTGAGCTTAAGAGTAGCACAAGAGCAGGATTTCGATTGCAGTTTCTTGGAACTGCAGTCTGGAATTCTTTACCAGTGAGCATCAGGGCGGCTGAACATCTTTTGGAGTTTAAGAGAAAATTAAAAGAATATTTAATAAAAGATGGTTGAGAAATGTATTTATTTGTTAGGGGGTAGGGGGCGGTAGGTAGGTAGGGTGGTCTGGCTGGTTGGGAGGAATGGTTCGTTGGGGGTGGTAGGGAGGAATTGGTGGATGGGTGGTCGGGGTGGTAGGGAGGGAGTAGGGTTGTTGGCAGGTATATGTTTATTTTGGAGGTTATAATGTGAAGGAGTCTGGTCTGTTTTTGTTTTGCTTTTTTTTTTTGGGGGGGGGGGGTCTGTTCTTTTCCTTTTTTTTTCTTTTTTTTCATTAGTTATTTATTATATTCTTTGTTGGTGTGTTTAGAAAATGGTTAACCTTTACTACTGCACGCCAGCAAAAACGTAGGTTTTTCCATTAGTGCAGTAGATGTAAATACAGAAGAGTTAAACCGTGTTTATTAATAAAATAAGTATCCTATCCTATCATCCATCACCGGATAATCAGCTGGTGGTAAATCTTTTACGACGTTTGTACGGTAGTCTTAATTATCCTTACCCTAGGGCTGGTGGAACGGGCAGTTCTCTGGTAAAGCCATCCTTTCCTTCAAGCCAGTAAGTCGGATGCTGGCCTTTTCCTTTAAGTTCCGTCATGCCTCTGAAAACGAGTTTATATCCCCCGGAAGTCGATAGATGATCTTTGGTAGTATGAGATACATGGACTCTCCAAGCAGCACCTAAAAAACGAGAGTTTGCACTTCCTTTCCAATGGTTGAAATTCTCATTCTAGTCTGAAAATGTTCGAAAAACTGGAGCCCAAATAACAGCAAACACGTTAAAATCTATGAAAATAAGAACAATGTATTAATAAGCCGAAACCAGTACAAGTGAACTTGCAAGGTCACTTTAGAGTGTGCCCGAAAACGGACGAAATAGTATAATTTGTAGGACACACTATCTCCCGCTCACGGAAGGAAGGCGATATACTGGAAAGTATAAGGATCGTAACGATCCGCAGTTGTTGTAGTATGAATGAGAAACAAAATCCTTAATGTGTGAGTTACAAATCTTGGGGCAGGGTTGTTTTGTTAATACCATACAGCCGGCAAGGATTCCCAGGGATAAACCGGCCATAGTTACTTTTTCTTTCCTTAAGAGCCGGCCAGAATTTAATCCTGACGTTGAGGATGGCCTAGTTGTGCCTCTAATTACACTTTTAGGGGTAACCCTAACGTCTGACTTGACTTGGAAGAAAAACACCAAGCAACTGGTGAAAAAGGCGAACGGAGCGATTGTCAGTCTGTATTGTACTTTTGTCAGAAGTATCTTGGAGTACGCGTGTCCTGTATGGCGTTATTGCTTGACAAATGATGATTCGGTAGCACTCAAGAGTATCCAGAAACAAGCTCTCCGTATTATTTATAGTGGGCCGAGGATGCCTTATTGTTATCTCCTAAGTCATTTTGAACTTTGTTTAAATTTCGTTCTAGGTTCAACGGAAAACCCCACTCTACTCACTCTCCTTCCACCTCGCTTCGACCCCCCCCCCCCCCCCCCCCCCTGTTGCCGCACTGAGCGACATCGGAATAGTTTCCTCCCAAAATGTGTTGAAGTTTACAACAAAACACTACCGCAAGGGTAAAAAAAAGGTTTTTTTTTTGGGGGGGGGGTGTTATCGATGGATGATTATGATTATTGTTGTTTGTATAGCGTATCATGTCAAGGTTTATAGTATGTATTGTATACTGATATTAGTGTTTTGTTCCGATCTGTTGAAAGTTATAATTTGACGAATACGATTATTTTTTATATTATATAGCTTCATCTGTTGACTAAGTAAGTACGCTATTTGGCACTGTGCCACGATTTGGTGCTTATGTTTTAATTAAAATAAATCAATCAATCAAATACCTATTTATTTTTGTTGAGTTGTGTTAAGTTTTGTCTCTTTGTCATAACCGTTGACTCTTAGAGCAAATAAAATCGGATCTTATCATGGATCCGGAGCTTTGTAGCACAGTATTTTAACGGATGACGACGAAATGCCGTTAGTGCAGGACTCTCGTGCATCGTTGAACATACCCCGATGAAACGTTGGTAGCCTGCGTAGTTGTTTGTATTGATATGGAATTGTAAAGAATACTGTCATTTAATGTGCCTCAGACTGGGCCAATCTTAAGCATTAGTATCCAGTAGCACCCTATCTTGCTGTAGTAGCATCTAGTCTTGCTAGTAGTAGCATGCTAGAATGCGGTAACAAGGTAGCCTTGAAGTAGACGTGTAGTAGCATCAGTTAGTACTGCACACTAAATTTCCGTACAACTTCATACTACTATTTGAGATAAATTTTTGGTCGGGACGGTCTCACCAAGGAGACTTAAGTAGTTAATCTTTGGAGTACTAAGTCCGCTCATACTCATTAGCAGAGTAAACTGCATGTTCACTGGCATAAGACTGTTTTCGGCCTAGAGCGATAGGAAAGAAAAAACACTTTACCAGTTGACTCCATTCTCGACGCTGTGTTGACTGTGTCGCCAAATAGACAGTAGCGCGGCATTGTCAAACCCACCACACCAGCACAGACTGGGCCGCTATGCAATCCTATCCGAAGACGAAGTGGAGTATCGGGCAAGTGTCGGATTTTGAAGTTTCCAGCTTGATGCAGCAGATCCAGAGCCATTGTTGCGATCTGATCAGCATGGTCGGGTATCCGCATTGGTAGCCCACCGACAACCATGTACGCATCACCGATGGTTTCAACCTAAAAATATTCGTAAAATTTAAATGTGTATATTTAACACGTTTACCCTTCCATTTTTCGGATAACTCTTTACTAATAGCGGGTCACAAAAATTACATTTCTACCACATACACAATGCTAACCATCCCTACTGTCACTATGAATGTTTAAAACCATTAAAACACCGTAAAACAATGAGCAAATAAAAAAAAAACACCAAATTTCCTAGGTTTGAAATAACTCTGTCTGGACTAAATCTCAGCCGATTATCCCGGACAGCTGTTATGGCACGTAGGGAGCCAAGGGTCAAAATAATAATTTCCATCTAATGCTCCAACCGTTTATTACGAATACAATTAAATTAAAAAACCAAGACCAGTGTGGTACCTTTGAAGACATTTAGTATCAATTAGGTCTTTTAATTCTTTGCTAATCAATCCTGGAAAATCTCGTTATCTATAAAAAAAAGACTTTCGGCGTGGGTTTTTTCTCGAGCCGAAAAAAATCGCGTTCAATTCAAAATAAACCTGTGGCATGCGATAACTAAGAAAAGGTAAACGGAATGTTTGGATTAGGACTTTAAATAACTCTTTTACAGGTGAACAGAACTGAATCTGAGATGTCCTGTACTAGTACCAAATGTTTAAGATGGAGAACAGATTAACGTCACAGGAAAACAAGACCAAAGGTGTGTGATCCCAAAAATCTAAGATTTGATCCAGACAATTCGGTCATGTCTTCGCCAGGCTAATCATCAGAGAAGACCGAGTTCAGATATTCTATCTACCTATCCATACCTCTATAAGCCATATCTATTTTGACGATATTGACCAAAACTTCCTGCTTTACTACTGCCAAATTGGCGGTTTCGCCCGAATTCCGAGCGAACTACTAGTGCAGCGAAAAAAGAAAAATTCAGAAACGAAGCCGGCGTATCTCCTGATCCCTATAAGGAAATTTAATCAACTTTAAATAAAATTTTGACTTAAAAGAAATGCGGATACATCCGGATTCCGGACTAATTATATGTTCGGGTAAAAAATGATCATTATATACAGACTCAGCGTCTCTTCTTACCCCTAAATATATCATCTAATCAACTTCAGATAAAGCTTTTACTTTTAACATATTTTCTGGTTTTGGCCGGATTACAGGCGAACTAATTGTCCAGCGAGAAAATGTTTTTCACCATCGGGTTCAGCATGTCTCCTTACCCACAAATCAAACATTTAATCAACTTCAAATGAAACTCTTACTTTTGACCAACTTTCCGGTCTTGGCCGGATTCCGGACGAACTGCTTGTCCGGCGACAAAGTGATTTTCACCATCATGCTCAGCATGTTTTCTTACCCCTAATTCAAACATTTAATCAACTTCAAATGAAACTTTTACTTTTAACCAACTTTCCGGTTTTTGCTGGATTCCGGACGAACTACTTGTCCAGCGAGAAAATTGTTTTCACCATCGTGCTCAGCATGTCTTTTTACCCCTAAATCAAACATTTAATCAAGTTCAAATGGGCTACAGAGCCCATCTACGAACTCGACCTTACCCTTGACCCAGACAATCCTCATACCAAGTTTCAACAAAATATCTTATTCCTTCGAGAGTTATCGTGCTTACAGACGCACGGACGGACGGACGGACAACTTTTGCGATGTCATAGGTATCCCTCCACTTACGTTTTGGGATCCCAAAAATAACAAGAGCTACGAGCTCATATGGCACTTGTTACGAGCGGTCGGTGCAAGAAAGTGGATGGGAACGTTACAAAATACACCCGCCACGAAAAAATGAGGTTGGACCCAGAAGCAAGATCTGTAGTTTCACTTAAGTCTGCGCATTTCCGGCATCCCCTCGGATCATCTGGGGTAAAAGATTGTTCTAACTTCCAAGTTTCGGACCAATAAGTCCACTGGTCCAAACTCCCCTGCCGCGACTGAAATCTGGTTTGGACTCGTGAATGGATCATCTCGAACATCTTCTCTTCCCACCTATAAAGTTTCACTCGAATCTCAGGATTATCTGGAAAATTTCGATCCCCCCCCACCAGTCGTCAGACGCCTCCCCCGCCCAATGCTGTCGGACAGTCGGTAAAAAAAATAAGCGAGTCGGCGTGAAGCGCCGCGATTTTTCGTCAAAATAGTTGATTTTTTTCAAGAAAACAGTCGGTTTTTCTGAAAATTGGTCGATTTTTTTTCAAAAATCTAATTTTTGTTGTTGAAAACAGTCGTTTTTCTGCACGAAAAGTCGGTAAAAATTACAGTCAGTCGGTAAATGCCTCGCCCCCCCCCCAAAGATTTTGGCTAGTAACGCCTCTGCCCTTTTCACCCCTATGCGAGTCACAATATTTCCTGGATTCCACCTCCAACTCCCTCTACTGTGTCCGAATACGACTTGAAAACATAAAAGTCGCATCGCTGGCATCTCCTCTCCCATCGATCAAGTTCGACTGAAATCGAAGCGTAATCTATCTGCAGATTTCTGGTTCCCGCTCCCACCCCCCTTACCTTGGCCAAATCCGGTCCGGACACCAAATAACAAATCTAGGCCGCATAAACTCAGCACTTTCCAACTTGCAATCCGGTCCATCCGCTTGGTTTTTGTGGATGTCAAAGTTTCCAGACCCCCCCCCTCCCACTACGTGTGGTTCGACATGTGGTTGGCCGCATATGGTTCGAACACATGCTTAGCATGTCTGCGTCATCAGTTCTTATAACCCGTTAAGTTTCACTCGAATCTGACAACCCGCTTCGCAACTTACGGAAGTCAATTTCCGTTATTCCCCTTCCCTCACTTCCTCAAAAATGGTCAGAACCAGGAACGGAAGCCTTCCTAGGGCATTGCGTCGGGTTATTAAGTCAATTTGGTGGGGTCACTAATTTGCCTGCGAAGTTTCATCGTCCTTAGCACATCTGAAACTATTCTAAATCACGATAACCAGAATTCCGGGATCTGGCTCCGTCAATTACGTGGCTAGGCCTAATGCTTCTTCTCCACACCAAGTTCCTTCTTAATCCCTCGACTCTAAGCGTTTCCCGAGTTTTCCGGTGCCCCCTTCGCGTTAGCTGTCTTTGATATTATTCGAACGTCCGTGTTTTGTTTTTGGTTTTTATTTGTATATTATAATAGGTCTGTGATGACGAACTGATGATCAATTATATATATTATTAAATGTGCATTATACTTGACGTAATACCCAAATTTGGCATTGGCATGATAGTAGTTTTTTTTTAAAATAAATTCTTTACTTACTTACTTACAATCTCTCAACTCTAAGTGTTTCCCAAGACATCCGCCCCCCCCCCCCCCCTTCAACTCCACCCACAGTCACCGGATTCGGTCCGGATTTTAAGTGGACATCTAAGACATAAGATCTTTCTAAATATGAAGTTTCATTAAGATCCGATCAATTCAATTACCTCAATTTTCAACCAACAATATTGAGTTACAGTCCGTACGGAAATAATTGAGTAATTTTCAACTGATTACAACTGTCAACAACCGAAAACAGTCGTTAACAACCGGGAACATTTGTATCCGATCGTAATTGAGTCATTTTCAACTGATTGCAATTGTCCACAACCGAAAACAATTGTTAATAACCGGAAACATTTGTATCCGATCGTAATCTTCCATTCATTTGTTCACCTCCATATAGAACAACTGTTTCCAATTGCTTTCAGCTGCCGAACGACTTGGAACAATTGAATCCAATTGTTAAAACTGTTTACAAATATTATTTTTAAGCTTATTTAAACAACTTTTCCAGTCGTTTTAAATTTTAGACGATGGGGGACAACTGATTTTTTCAAGCCGGCTGTGACAACGTCATGTTTGACAATGCAAAACGAAAACGTCAGCTATATTGTATTAGAGCCCTTCTTGGCAAGGGTCCTCTTCAGGCTCAAGCCCTTTTGCATTGTATTAGAGCTATATTTCGGCCCTTGTTGGCAAAGATCCTCTTCAGGCTTAAGTCGCTACTGTCTTCGCTAACTGTTTCAATTTCGTCTACACAGAGCTAGTATAAATACTAAAATAGACCAATCCGTCCAGAGAAAGAGCAATCACACGGATTGTATTTCTATCTGGAGTATTCCAGGACAGTTAGGCCCCCGGACTTCGTTTGACCACTACTAGTCTGACAATCATCTTTGACATCTCGAGAGTGGTGACACACGCTTACCTTATAGACAGAGTACCCGTCTATAGTGGCATCAAAACAAGTGTAAAGGTCATTCAAGAGGTCAACAACCTCGATGGGGGTGGAGTAGGCAGAAATTGTTGTAAAGCCAACTATATCAGAGAAGTATATTGTTACTTCTTCGTACCACTCGGGCTCAATCTGTAATCCAAGCTTGAGTTTCTCAGCGACAGTCCTGAAAAGTGAAAAAGCTCATTTTTTCCATCATTTGGTCTTGCGTTTATTATTCTGTGTCGTCTGTTGGGTCTGACCCTTCAAACAAACGAAACGGCCTGTAAAGATAGAGAAGGCTAAAAGGTAATAAATACAAAAGTATAGGTTCAAATGGAGTTTACAGTCCACCATCTCGTGTGAGGCTCCTACCCGAGGCTTCGAGTATTTGGATTGTCAAATTGATGCATCTTTAACCGGTACGCCTAAGGGGTTTTATTCGTTTCGAGTAACTGATCGGACTGCTTGACGGCAGGTTTCAAGCGTGCAGTTTAGTCTGGAAATAACTGTGTCAAAGGCTAGGGATTTGGTTACATCTTCCAGAACGCGATATCATACCCCTACTTCTTGACAATATACACTCCTTTAAAATTTAAATTTCTGATCTTTTACTTTCTGCAACCGAGTCCATGGCTATGCCGATGCCTTCAAGTCTAAGCCCTTAATCTCAATTGTGCGTGTTGTGAGTTTTGTACAATTGTCTTCTTTGTGACGCGTCCAAACTATCTTATGATGATACTGGCAAGAAATAATTGAATTGAATTGTAACTATACCTCTCCCGAACTGATCAGCCACATCTAGCTAACTATTCGAAGTGACTTCTGGGAACGTCAATCGTCCATGACAGCCTACTTTCCGATTAAACTACTTAAGTTTTACAGAAAGAGAAAGATTCAAAACAGAGCACCTCATTCTGGAATATAATTATGACCTGCGTATTCACAAGAATTTAGTACTTTTACCCCTGGAAGTTCGAAAACCAGTCTGGAAATGATCGGTTCAAATTTAAGCAAAAAACGTCACTGCTAGTCTCCTTACATCAATTCTCGAAGAGTTGGTTGCTGAGAAATTGGCTGATTGGGAATTGCTTTAGGTGAGATTTTGTGTGTACGGATTATTTTTTTAACGTTTTTCCTAGACAATTTAGGTATCAGCTCCGCAGCAAACGAAAATAATAGACCGAATACGCCTTTGCTCGTGTCCGCTGATCCCGATATGGGTCACTCCAGCGAAATAAAGCCAGGTAAAAAAAAATCAATTACTCAGATTTTGACGAAAATTTCTCAGAATGATCTGCAAGGGTCCAGGACTTTCCCCAAATTTATTTTCGGCCAAATATTCCATAGTTGATGGTCGAAAAAGTCAATATTTTTCTAAAATTCGACAAAAATCAGAGAAATTCAACACGACCTTGAAATTTTATGAGCTTCTTACCTACCCTGAGGACTTCAAATCTCGAGATGTTCAAGTATGTAGGTACTCTTCTTTGACGGTAATTTTGACAAGGTAAGGTTAAAAAAATGGGTCTTGGTAGATCCAAGGCAGAAGAACCGTCCAGATCGCAAAAATTCTTAGTAGCTCTTTTCTCATTCTACTACCATGGGAAATCTCAGAATTTTCGCAATTTGGCCGGTTCTTCTGGAGTGAATCTACCAAGACCCACTTTTTTAACCTTACCTTGCCAAAATTAATTCATTAATTTAAGGTCCTGTTAAATTTCCCTGGTTTTTGTCGAATTTTTGAAAATTTACTTTTTCGACCAGCAACAGTGGAATATTTTGCCAAATATTTTAAAAATTCGTCCGAGTCCGAACAAATTTTTTTCTACGAGAAAAAATTTGGGGAAGGTCCTGGACCCTGATAGATCATTCTGTGAAATTTTCGTCAAAATCTGAGAAACTGATTTTTTTTGCCTGGCTTTATTTCGCTGGAATGACCCATATCACAGTGGAAAGGGAGCTTCTTTTTCTTTTTTTTTTTTTTTTCCGCGTAGCTTCTTTTTCCATTTTTCCTGTTTTAGGTTGAACTAAAACAGTGGCTACGTCTCCACCTCCAACTCAGTGACGTTAATACCAAAAATACCTAACAGTTTACCTTACTTTAACGTCACTTACACTTTCATCATAACAAATAAATTTTATTTTCACATTTTCCAAAATCAAAACAACAAAATACCTTGAAATTTTCAAACTTTCCCTTTTCCTATGAAACATTCTCATATAATCTAAAATACTTTATTATTTACTTTTTTCTCTAAATCCTATGCAAACCTCTTCTATCATCTCCTACCTAATATTAAAAACTTTTCCATTCAAATCAATCAATTAATCTTAATATTTTAAATACTAAAGCAGCCAAATCTGTAGGTTAAATCCTAAATAAACTACAAAAATAAAAAAACAACACAATACCTTACAATTTCTCTCTTCCGGTTTTGAGATGCCCTTCCTCCATAGGGCATCTCTCTACAGTGGAAAACAACACTTAAATCAAATAATTGAAAAAAAAAACTTCCAACAAATTTCTTCATTTCCCTACAGATACTTTGCCCAAAAACCAAAAAATAAACAACCCCCTCCCTCCATTTGGAATACCTTCCCTTACAAACAAAATGAAGAAGATATTAGTGGTTATTCAGTGGAAAGGGAGCTTCTGATGGTAACTTACGATGGTAACATGCGGTTCAAAAGTTGCTCAGTCTTTTTCCTTTCTAGCTCAAGCTGTTCCGTCCGATCCCGAATCAGGTCTTCTAAATTGTTGGAATATTTTTCCAGCATTTCAAACATCGTGTCGACGATGTTCACTTTCCTGGAAATAAAACAAAAACATTATCAATTCATTCACCGAGGATTGCTGAAACTGTCACCGTAATTAGTAGGCTACGAAAAACTGGGAAGAAGAAAAGAAAACCAAATTAGACGAGTAAACACCAAAGGCGTCACGGAACAAGACCAAACGTTTTGGCAGGATCCCAAACATTTAATATTTATTTGACTTCTTGATCCAGACAATCGGTTCTTGCAAATATCTGGTCTGACTGTCTCTCTAGCTTTTAGAAATATTTTGTTCGCTCTTTAATTGAACCCCTTGTTCACCAGACCCCTTTATCTGAACCTCCTCCCCACCCTTAAATATAGGGTGACAGAGCCTATCTACAAACTTGACCTGTACTTTGATAGGTGATTAAAATATGAGTGGTTAATTGATAAACAGAAATAGAGCAGCTTGTGTCATTGAGAGGGACAGGAGGGGCTTAAAAGAGGAGAGAGAAACACCAGAACGATCGAAAGGATTGTTGAGTGTTTCATGAACTGATAACCGAATAAAGCAAAATATCGTCATAATAACATTGGAAGACGACTGGGGACCTTCCGCAACTGAACACAATGACTCCCAAGCCTCGAAAAAAGAATTATACTTACTTTCCCTGGTTGAGTCGTTTGAATGTGTCACTCACTTCATTGATCTCCGGACGCGATTCCGGTTGTTCAGCCCAGCATTGGCGCATTATGTTAATTACTTCAGGAGGAGCTGCTCCTTTCGACACGGAAGGCCGAATCAATGGCGGTGGTTTCCGGAGCTTCTGGATAATTTCTAGAAATGAGAGTAATGAATATTCACATACAAATATCACTTACGGTTGATAGATGACGATATTTAGCTAAAGCCAGGCCTCACCTTCGAAGACCTCCGGATATCTGAGGCTGCCGCACAATCCAGCCCATCCTTCTGGATTTTCAAGATCATGATCGTGACTAGTTTATCTGTTCTTCAACATTTCTTAGATGTCTACTTCAGATATCTTTTGGTTCTCAAGTCACAACTGGTAATAGTAATAAGTAAGTAAGTAATTTATTTATAACCACCGTTTTCAGAAAGTAATCATTTCCCTTTTTATCCTATCCCAGTTCCAGCATATTTGTTATGTTTCAAAAATATGTAAATGTGTTGCCTCTATGACACTTTCAAGATTCAGGAATCTGGGGTGCCCTGCCCCCCGGACATCCAGAAGCCATTCGACAGGCTTCTTCTTCCCGGTCCATCTCGAAGAAATCAAGAAGAAAATCTAGAAAGTGAAGCCTGGTTTTCAGAGTGTTGTTTCAGAAAAATACGGTAAAGGTCCAAGTCACCGACGAAAGAAAACTAGGAACTATTAGAAATAGATTGATAACCCAGGAAGAACTGAAAGTACTGACAAACATATCAATTCCTCTTAGCATTTTTTTACTGGCGGAAGAAGAAAGGCACTACCTAGTTCTGTATGGTCGTCAACTCGAAGCTGACATCGAAACGTTTTCAAAATCAGGTTCAACACTTTCTAAGAAAAAGAGTGGAGGGTGGGGTAGATTTGCAATCTCCCCACTGTACAGAAGTGAGGAGTAACAGGCGTAAAAGTCTTCACAAAAATATATTTGTTTATCTAAATTTAACAGAGTGCCCATTCTTGTATATGTCTAGAATTTCTCATTCTTTTTGTTATTGTCTTGCCTGTTATTTCTATTTTTGTACGTTGGTACGGGTGGCCTTAATTGGCCGTTAGTTGAATAAATAAGCAATTACCTTTAGGGGTCAGAGGCAACATACCAAAAGGATGCTCTCTCGTGACAACTTCTTGCAATATTATCGAAAAGCCGTAGATGTCTCCAGGTTGAGTGCCTTCAAATCGTGCAGTGTCGTTCCGAAGGAGCTCTGGGGCTGTCCACAGCAGATCTACGAAACAAGAAAAAAAAATAGGTTAATAATCCAGCTTTACGGTCAACAACGAGAAAAGGAAACATTGAGGCCCGACAAAAAGCATGTAGAATTCGATCACTTCTGTGTTTTGCCCGAAAAAATGTTTGCAGGATTTTATTTCTTGCGTATAAAAAGAACTCGATGTGCCGACAAGTCGACCGACGCTCGACAAAAGCGTAAAAAATTCTATTTCTTTTGTGTTTTTCCCACACGGAACCGCTACCTGATCCGCCGTTTGTTAATTTCCGACCTACTGTTGACGCTTGAAGCCCTTTCCTCTAATTTGTGTTCTCCGATGGGAAAATTACCTGTCCACGATCCCATTAAGGTGATTCTAAATTAGTGAACCTTTATGGAAAATATTTGTTGAGTGTTTTGCGATTATTTTGTATTTCTTTATCCTTTTTTACTGCACTTACGCCCTTGGGCAGTGCGTCATAAATTCATCCATCATTGACTGGAAAAACTGCGACTTGCAATGCGCCAAAATTAACAGAGCAAATACTGCAAATACATCCCTTGGAGCTAAAGATTGACTTTGATTTTACTTGAGAACAACCAGATATCTGATTGGTATCTATATGTCTTGGATATTTACTCTCAAAGCAATCGAGATATTTCATGCAAACCGGGAAAAGACGAAACTGCACAGAAAGTCGATAAAGCAATAAGCAGATTGTCTGAGACAACAAAGCGTGTCAGTTCATGATCAAGCACAGACCAGCATGCGGACACAGCTACCAAACAGCTCTCTGGTTTAGCCTATCTCAAGTACAAGCCGAATCAATCAATCTTCTACGGAGGGAGTTGGTTGGGCTGGGTTCGGAAATTTTCACGAGTGATCCTATTCCAGTGACACTTGGCTGGTGGTAACAGAAAATGTCCCATACATGTGAAATTTACGTGTCCGAATAGCATTCGGATTTGCCGGAACTAACAAACGAAGGATTTTATCTGTCCCTTCAGGGGGACAGTTCGACCGGAGTTCAGTGAAAACGGTAAAAATGTTTGATATAAAAAAAAATATCCTAACAAACCATAACAACACTTCCTGAACTCTTTAGTACTGGTTCTTAGTCCTTTGCGAACATCTTTTCTCTGACATTATACAGCGAAACATTTCTGGAAAAGCGAACCGAATCGATAATCCATATTATAACCAATTGAGATCAGGGACGTCATTTCGTGGGACCACTAGAGGGCAGCGGTGTCGTTCCGGGTTATTACCTCGGCTTTAGTTTAAAGTTTGCTCAGATATCTACTTCAAGATAAACTTTTCACAACTGCAAGTCATAATTTCGTCAAATAGGTTTGTTCTCGCTGGTCTTCTGATCATTGATGACGCGTCCAATCGAGATACAGGGACTGCTGTAAACCATGATATTCATCGGAAACTGATGATTTTAAGTTTTCAGTACAAGGATGATTCCTCGCGGACAAAAGTTCCTTCCAACCGTCACCGGAGATTGAATCTTGTCAAAAAGAAAAATCTTTTCAATTGTGTGGTCGCTATCGAAGTGAAAAATATCGCCAAATGACCTATTGTCACTGACCACTTGAATCGCAAGGAATGTAATGAAGTAATGATGCTCGTAACCATTTTTGTCTGTTCATAAGAGCAGACCGGATCCGATTAATCTGTGGGGGGGGGTCGGAGGGGGAACCGGAAATCGTGTGAAACCCTCAGAGTAGAGCGATCGGGATGAAACTTAGTGGGAAGAACAAGCTCTAGATAAATAACTGACCGGATTCAGACACTGTAGGGGGCTCCGGAATTCTGGCGATCAGTAGTTGATGTACTTCCAGGTGGATTAGGACGATGAAACTTGGCAGGCATATCAGAAACCCGACCAGAATACCTTGGAAACAGTCACTCGCCCCATTTGACCATCGTGGGGGGAGGGGGTGACGGCGGAATCCGAAAATTATTGGTATGCATAACTTTCGTACGGGTTATCGGATCTTAATGAAACTTGACATCTGAAAGGCCTCATGTCTCAGATTTCCCATTTCAAGTCTGGACCGGATCCGATGAACTGCAGGGGGGGGGGGGGGGGGGGGGGGGCGGAAATCTTGTGATACGCATAGAGTGTCTCAGTGATAGAAGGTGCATCAGTGATGGAATCGGACCGGATTCGGGTAACGAGGGGGGGCCGTAGGGGGGTGTCTGGAATTCCGGTGATCGGGATTTAAGGTACTCCCAGATGCGCTAGGACGATAAAACTTTGCTGAAGCATTAGAACTTGACATCATTGGGTTAGACATCGTCCCTTCTCCGATCCGACCATTCCTTAATGAACTCATCTTAACCGCAAAATATAAAAAATACTTTTAATCAAAATTCACTTTTTCAAGATCGCCATGAGTACATGATCCTTTTTGCCTCAAGGGTTTTGCTTGGAAATTAATTTTTAGCACCCTTAAAGTGCGCATCTTAACCGAAAAGTGAAAAAAAAAACGTTTGACCATCACTCCCGTTCTCTGACCCAGCCTTGCAAGTTTGGCGCATCTTCACCGGAAAAGTGAAAAAAATACTTTTGACGATTATTGAATCTGACCCAACCCTGCCAGTTTTGTTTCCCATCTTGTTTTCTATTGCTTTCTCTCACCTATTTTTATTTTATAGTGAAACCATAGGTTAAACTTTCAGCTCTTGTTGGTGCATTGCTTACTACATATGCTTGCAAGTGCCATATGAGCTTACAGCTCTTTTTTAGCTTTGTCTGATTACTGACTGTGAAAGACGACACTTTTACCTTGATCTGATTTCTCGGTTTGAGAAATCCCCTGTGATATGCTGAATAAAGGCCAACCATAATCTGTCAACTTGAGGACCCATCTCGAATCAACGACGCAATTTCGGGACGTCAAATAGCCATGAACCCGGATGGAGCTAGAGTGGATATATCGAAGACCCTGAAAAGATATACTCCGAATAGTGAATCACCGTATCAAATTAACCACCCAATTCTATCGTTGTTGTGACTTTTTCTGACGGTGCTGACTTGTGCCTTGTAATCCCTAGTTTGGTATAACAAGCTTCTGAACTTTATAGCCTCATGTAGCCTCCTTTCTTAAATGTACGAACCACATACTTCGTATAGGTAGCTTATAGAATAGTTATTTAGATACAACTGGTCCAATCAAGGATAGGTACAAATCTCTTTCTTATACGGCTTGAGAGACCTGACACTGATCCTTGCCCACCCTTCTGACACTGCATATTTGGGCTGCCTAATTTCCATCCAGATGAATGCTCGACAGCAACTTTCGAGGTGTCTGGAAGAAGTCACTTTCTGGCTGAGATGCGGGCGGATGTACTGGAATGACTAACCTAAATCTAACACCGTTTTCGAGGGGTCTTGCGGTCCTAAAACTACAAACACTTACTTCAGTTACATTCTGAATTGCTGTACCTTAATAAGGTCATTTAAAAGGGACTCTTTGAATGCCCAATCCAGCTGTAGGTCTTCACGATCCAAAATGTCACGCAGACTTCCTCGTGAGCAGTATTCGAAGACTAGTCCTGCTCGGCGCGGGTCACAAAGACAACCAGCCAACGGGTTAATATTTTCGTTTCGAAGCGAATGAAGCTGCAAAAGAAAATCCGAGTAATAAGGTGCGAAAAGGAACAAAATTATGCTTCGTCTTCGCCTACCTAGTTACAGGTCTTAGCCATAAATGGAGCTGTAAGTCCTGTGCTCTGACAGAGTGACAGGTGCAAAACCAATCACAGTTTTTCCAAAGACTGGGATACACCATACCCATCAGGGGCGTCGCTATGGGGTTAGTACCCCCCCCCCCCCCTCGAAGAAAGAAAAAAGCTCAACCGAGCTCACCCACGAAAGCTAAATGGGGGGATGGCAGTGCACCCGGAAAATTCAATAAGGCTAGTTCAGGGCTATCACGAAACTGAGTTGACATCTAGCTTGGACATTGGCGGGTTCTGGGTTCTCGAGCGTTTGCGACTTATGGAACGGAATTGCATTCTCAGTCGCATGTTAGGAACACTATATCTAGTCGTTCGGATACGAAGTGATTGGTTAACCACAGTTTATCACAATGAGAAGTATGATTATCTTGAGCTTATACCAAGATCGAGAAAAGACAGTTGTCAAATCATGAATGAAATCGACAGTTTCAACCCAAGTTTTAAACGACCTGTCGTGTACCAATATCTCTCGAACCAAGCAAAACTAGACCTACGTTGCCCGGGCAACGTGAAGTGTTGCGGCAACCTTTGTCCGGCTTCGCCGGCTAAAGTGTTGCGAGAGCAACACTTTGGTTTTGTTTCTTCGCTGTCGGTTAAATGCTGAAATTGTCAACTTATCGAAGCTTTTAAAACGTTATGTTCTAAAAAGAATAATCACATAATCAAAAGATGTTCTTTAGCGTTGTAAAACCAACAACAAAACAATATCGGAAGAAGGCTATCCGTAACGTTTCAGGATTAAAATACCATAGATGACACTATTAATTATTACAAAACTACCTTATTGTTTTACATTACCGTATCGTTTGTACCCGTTGCGTAAACAGTTAATCCTAGGTTATAGCGATAGACCATCGATACAAACTTTCTTACTGTCATATTTACAGAAATCGAATACAATGTGCACCAATTTTCAAAAATGTCTAGCCCCTCGTGCTTACTTACAAGTCCCTCTCCCGTGATTGACATCAAATTCACCGGAAACAAATAATGGATACACCAGCTATCAAAAGTTGCAAACCCCTCATCGCTGAAGATGATTATAGCATAAAAGCCGATTATTACTTACAAGTCCCATGCATGTCTTACAATTGGGAACAAAATTGTTCTTACCATCGAATACACCTGAGACAAATAACAGGTATACCAACTAGCAGAAGCTGCAAACTCCTCGTTGCCGAAGATGATTATGAGCTAACAGTCGACTGTTGCTTACAGTCGACTGTTGCTTACAAGTCCCTTACATGTCTCACAACTGGTATCGCCTATTTTTGGTTTCAGTGTGTACCTTACTCCTAAAGTTGTCAACCCCCTGAAACTTTCAAACTGGTTTATCTCATGAAGGATTTTTGTTCAAAAAAATGGATGGCATATATTTTGATCAGCTCTTCAAGGGCTATCGATTGCCCTAACCACAACAAAAGCATATCGGAAAAAGGGACTAAATTGACTTTGCAGTCAGTTGAACTTTATCCTTTTCAATCGTAGACATCGTGACGGATGAAAACTTGGAATAATATCCTATATAATCTAGTTGGTATTATAAAGCTATCCGTAACTTTTTAGGATTAAAATACCATAGATGACACTATTAATTATTACGAAACTACCTTGTTTTACATTACAGTATCGTTTGTACCCGTTGCGTTAACAGTAAATCCTAGGTTACAGCGATAGACCAACGATACAAACTTTCTTACCGTCAGATCTATATAAATCGAATACAATTTGCAACAATTTGCACAAAATTCTAGCCCCTCGTGCACCGATTCTACTGACAAGTCCCTTTCCCGTGATAGACATCAAGTTCACCGGATAAAAATAATGGGTACACCGACTAGCAAAAGTTGCAAACCCATAATCGCTGAAGATTTGTGTAGCATAACAGCCGATTATTACTTAAAAGTGCCTTGCAAGTTTTACATTTGGGAACCAAATTGTTCATCAAAAGACAGGTACACCAACTAGCGAGAGCTGCAAACCCCTCATTGCCGAAGATGATTATGAGCTAATAGTCACCTGTCGCGTACAAGTCCCCTAAAAGTCTCACAACTGGTATCGCCTATTTCTGGTTTCAGTGTGTATCTTACTACTGAAGTTGTCAACCCCTTGAAACTTCCAAACTGGTGTATCTCATAAAGGAATTTTTTTACCAAAAAATGGATGTCATATACTTTGATCAGCTCATCAGCGGCTATCGATTGCCGTCGAAGTCGAACTTTATCCTTTTCAATCGTAGATATCGTGACGGATGAAAACTTGGAACAATATCTTATATAATCTAGTTGATATTATAAAGCTATCCGTAACTTTTCAGGATTAAAATACCATAGATGACACTTTTAATTATTACAAAATTACCTTATTGTTTTACATTACGTATCGTTTTTACCCGTTGCGTAAACAGTTAATCCTAGGTTATAGCGATAGACCATCGATACAAACTTTCTTACTGTCATATTTACAGAAATCGAATACAATGTGCACCAATTTTCAAAAATTTCTAGCCCCTCGTGAACCGATTCTTACTTACAAGTCCGTCTCCCGTGATTGACATCAAATTCACCGGAAACAAATAATGGATATACCAGCTATCAAAAGTTGCAAGCCCCTCATCGCTGAAGATGATTATAGCATAAGCTTTTTAAACGGGATGTTCTAAAAAAATTAATCATATGATCAAAAGGTATTCTTCAGCGTTGTAAAAACAACAACAAAATAATATAGGAAGAAGGGACTAAATTAACTTTGCAGTCAATTGTACTTTATCCTTTTCAATCGTAGACATCGTGACTTATATAATCTAGTTGGTAATAGAAAGCTATCCGTAACTTTTCAGGATTAAAATACCATAGATGACACTATTAATTATTATGAAACTACCTCATTGCTTTACATTTTCGTTTGTATCCGTTGTGTAAACAGTTAATCCTCGGTTACATTGATAGACCATCGACACAAACTTTCTTACCGTCAGATTTATAGAAATCGAATACAATGTGCACCCACTTGCAAAAATTCCTAACCCCTTGTGAACCGATTCCTACTTACAAGTCCCTCTCCCGTGATATACATTAAGTTAACCGGAAACAAATAATGGGTACACCAGCTAGCAAAAGCTGCAAACCCATCATCGCAGAAGATGATTGTAGCATAACAGCCGATTATTACTTACAAGTCCCTTGCATATCTTACCATTGGGAACCAAATTGTTCTTACCATCGAATACACCGGAAACAAATAACAGGTATACCAACTAGCAAAAGCTGCAAACCCCTCATTACCGAAGATGATTATGGGCTAACAGTCGACTGTTGCTTAAAAGTCCCCTATATGCATCATAACTGGTATCGCCTATTTTTGGTTTCAATGTACCTTACTATGAAGTTGTCAACCCCTTTGAAATTTTCAAACTGGTGTATCTCATGAAGGAATTTTTGTACCAAAAAATGGATGACATATACTTTGATCAGCCCATCAATGGCTATCGATTGCCGTCGAAAAAAAAATTCTACCTGTCTTAGTTCAAAAGTTGACTTTTTTGCCGTAGGCCAACTTTCTAACGTCACGACTTAGAAAGGAGCAAAGGATAAGCTCTAGTTTCTTTAGCAATGAGAGAACTTTTAAAGTTTAAGAGGCACATCTGATACCGTTACTCTACCACAAACCAAAGTGCAAAAAAAAAATTTATAAACTCAGCTGAAATCGTCGCAGACATAGACAGAAACAATAGATGGCAGCACTTTCGGACCCGTGGGAAAAAGCCACTTTTTGGTCTCTGTAGATTTTTCTATTTATCACTCAAAGAAGATATGTTGGCTGTGGGGCCGGGTCACTGCCGCATATATTTAACACTTATAGATTTTAGTCCATCTTCAATTTGAAACTGGTGCCTGCCTGCTTGCGTGCTAGAACGGAGCTTTCCACTCGAAAGCAGAAACATCTTTTGATGAAACGAAAGGTTCGCTACACAACTTCAGATAGTCCTCTCTGACATAGGCTATACAACTCCACTTCACTTCGCAAACCGTAGGCTCTGGCTCGATGACAAGCAAAAACCATCCTTATTGGCCCCAGGCAAGAGTTCTACGGAGCTTTCCAAAATGTAATGTCATATTCGTCAATCCGGCCTAAGGTCCACACTTTCCGTAAAAACCGCACAGGTTAGACCCTTCTCAGTTACCAGGAATAAAATGAAATCGGAGTCATAGGAAAAAAAAAAAAAAAAAAAAAAAAAACGAGGACAAAACCAAAGTGTTGCTCTCGCAACACAATTCAGGCTGATTTTGCTTATGGTGTACATTTTCAACACTTAGTCAGTTTCATGCAAAGATTTTTTGTATTTTAGCAGAGAAGGTTTCATGGTAAAGAATTTTCTCTAGTGCGACGTTTAAAAATAAACCGGCCAATGAGAGAAGATGTAGATTGTTTTAGCCCGTTATTTGACTTTTTTTTTTTTTTTAACTATACATTCAGAACAAGCCTGCTATGTTTCTAAGTTTTTTTTTCTGGATGATCAGTACTTCTTTTTGGGAAAGGGTCGAATAGAAGCACCTTACCATCTTCCAGCTAAATCTCTCACATTTTTCTGGATTTGTCGTGAACAAAGACAGACGGAAGATCCGTGCTAAGAGGTGCTTACTTTCGTTTCGGAAAAAAATTTCCTCCGGCACCTTTCGTAGTTGGCTCTATTTACTGGAAGGTCGTGTCATTTCATTCGGGTTTTAGGCTTGGATTTCAGGGCTAGGGTCACATTAAAAGCTAGACTTTGTTAGGGGGAAGTACTATTTGCTTGAAAAAACTCATAGCCCTCATTTTCATTCTGTCTGTTATACAGTCATTAGATACTGCTGCGGCTCGGGCTATTGAGGAGGCAAATTCCTGTTATTACGAACGACGTTCACCTTAACCTTACAAATAATAGCTTTAATGTTTCTTTAAATTTGTACAGTTTCCCGCATGTGGTACTGTGTTTCTTGGCTATTGTTTATAACTGTTATGACTCTTGAGCCCTGCCGGGCCTCTGCCGGTCGCATATTTTGAGATAGTCACCTCCCGCGCCCGAGCCCTTCAAACTGCTTCAGGTCTTAGAGATACGAGCCTTCCATCCCCCCCCCCCACTCTCGAGTTTTTGCTAGACCTGACACCCATACCTTGGTAATACCAGAAGACATAGGGCATTATGTGTATGGTATCCTGACAAGTTCATTGCCGCCCTTCCGACGAACGTAGGAATCCTTTCTAAACCTGAATTACTTTTCCAGTTAAATCGCTTGTTCGGTGATTAAACAAAGCATACGTCTTGTCGTTTGCCCAAACACCATATATTAAGAACGTTGCTCGTCCTCAAATGTTTACCGTACCATCTCTCAACCATCCTTATTTCGCCCTGAATCATCCCCCCCCCCTCTCCCCCACAGCTTTTTATCAGAACCCGGCAAAGAAAGTTTCCCGAACAACAAACGGGTTATATAAGTGTCAATAATCATATGAACACTATCGTTTCAGGTTATCTGAATTTCAACTAGAATGTACGAGCACAGCTCATCGTATTTAAATAAAAATCAAATCCACAAAAGCACGACCACGTGCACGATTATTCAATTTTTTTTACAAACAAGATTCATACAAATATTGAGTAGCATAAGCAAAGCGATAATAAAACAGAACTTATCAACACAACATACTTAAGAGCCGTTAGAATGTACGAGAAAAACTCATCAAATTTGAATAAAATCAAATCCACAAAAGCATGATCACGTGCAAAACGGTTATTCCATTTTTTCCCAAACAATACTCATAAAATGTTAAGTAGCCTAAGCAAAGCGATGATAAAATAGACCTTACCAACACAACAGACTTAAGAGCCTTGTTTTTTATCTCGAAGTTTCCTTGTTCCATTTTAATCCGTTTCACATAGAAAACCTCTCCCTGAAACGGAAAAATAAATTATAGGTGCAGCTTCATGGAGCGTGTTCCACGCTACTTACCATAGTTATTCCGCATGATGTTGCGAATTCTGGCTTTTTGGCGTCAAGGCCGGAACGTAATTGTCTATTTTCAGCAACACACCGTGCCACGGGCTGATCTGGCCAATCACATCACAGAGATTCATAGTTACCACGCTTACTCCGCTCCCGAGCGTGGTAGTTACTATTATCAGGAACAAATAACGAGACAAGAACAAGAACGAATAACGAGCTATTATTTGTTTTCGCTATTAGTTACTATTTCGACAAGGTTGGAATGGTCAGTAGTGACTTTTCACGAGGTTGGAACGAAAATAGTAACTAGTTACTATTGTTAGAAGGGCGGAAGACGCTCATGGACAAACAGAAGTAAATAAACAAACAGACACACCTCCTGTCTGAATATCAACACACCTTAGAACTTTTGCTAAAGTAGCTAAGAGAGAAATAACTTCTTACCTGATAACGAATGCAGTTGTTACTCAAAAGATTTCGCAGTCGGACTCCTGCACTACCGACTCCACTTCGTGGTCTTGAGTCGGGGGTGCCAAGACGAGAAGCCAAAACACCCGACCTCCTTTGAGAATTCAATGCACCCTGCAAAAGAAAAAAAAATATTTGAGTTGTAGGGGCTTGACTGAGAGCTTATGCAACGCTGCAGGCAAATGAAAAGAGAGAGATCTTTGGTTTCGTAATACCTTGATGCTGAATTAATTGGTAATCTTTGTCTGGATTTTTTTTATTGAGGATTTCCCTTTAAAGCTTTTCAGGTTGACGAAAATAGTACTATTAAGTAGGTCAAAACTTCTCATGCGTGGCTCCTACTCTGCAGACGATGCTTAAAAATGTTGACGACCATTGGCCAAATTTGTACGGCAAAAATTAGACATTAGAATCAATAGAAAGCCAAAATTATGTCGGTCGAACCAGAATACCTCGATTCTGTACCTCGGGTTAGCTTCAGTATCAAGAGCTGAAAGATAGTTTGGCACTTACAAGTGATAGGAAGTTTGCAATTTAGGTCACATACGGACCGAATGTGCGTGTTGAACACCCAGGACACATGCTCACGACAAGTATCAAGGTCCATCCAAACCGGATCACCTGTTTGAGAGTTGTACTTGTCCAGGTATCCAGTACCCCTGCTCTTTTTCAAGTTTTCCCCCAGATGCAATTACTCTCTCCTAAAGCCCACCTAATTCCACTCGTATCAGAGCACTTCCTGAATAATCAGGAACCTCCCCAATTCCTTCTCCGATGCCGAATCCAATCAAAAGAACATATTTAGGGTCCATGGCCTGTATATGTTCAAAGTCCCTTTGTCCGTCTGGACCCAACATACGTTCCCCAGCTTCCTCCTTTGTGGTCAAATGCGATTCAGACACGTAACTGTCACGCCTAGACCATTTGCACTTCCCACCCCTCAAATTTCACTCAAATCAAAGCACTTCCAGGAATTGTCCAGTACCCCAACTACCTCCACCGAGGCCGGACTAGGTTCGGAATTCTAACTGACATAAAATAGCTTTTTCAACCCAGATAAATAACAAAATATTTACATTTCCAATCTACTTCCATCTTTCCATCTTGGTCGGTATTGCGGTCCGGACAATCATGCATTCGCTCCCACAACCCAGAAAGTTTCACTCGAACTGATGTACTTCCGGAAAATTTATTGTACGCCCCCTAAAACTCCCCCCCCCCCCCCCATGGATGCCGGATCCGATCAGGCCATTAAAATATCACATCTAGGACCCACAACCTTTGCATTGTCCAAAGCGTCCTTCGGACCGGAACACCCGTTCACACAGGGATCGGAATATCCAGAATCCTCCCTCCCCCAACCCCTCACTGATGATCGTATCCATCCTTAAGCAACGGGTCGGGTAGTTTCTGCGCACGCCAAGTTTCATCATCTTGGCTTACATGAAAATGCCCTAACTACCAAAACAGGGACAAACCGACGGAATGGCCGACATCCCTAACTTCCCAAAGGGACAAGTTGCGAAACTGTGGTCTAACATATTCTGGATCTGATTTTCGAGCTCTATCCACTGGCCGGACTGTCTGTACTTGATACAGAAATAGTTCAAAAGCGGAAATGGGCTAATCTTCCGAAGAGAATCAGGGAGTCGGATAACCATTTTTGGCTAAAATAGATTGAAAAATATTATTGTTTGATAGTTAGGTAAATATGGAATGTTTATTTGGAGTTTTATTTAAGGTGGATATTTCATTATTATTTGACGGTGCAGCACGTGCGTTATGTTTGTTGTTTCGTTTAAAGAATGTTGAAATTGAAATATATTGACATATCCATCAAAACGAAATAAGTAGGCTAGACTAATTACACAAAAAGAGTTGAATGTCATTATTTATATCGAAAGAATACTTGAGCTTAATTTATCCATTCTGTTTGAGTGCTTAGAGGTTTACAATTGACAAAATATAACCCTCAGTGTTTAAAGAAGCACACCTTTACTATGATGCTTGGGAGAGCTAATGCAGGAATAGTATTGGCATGGATCTCGACAGGGATTACCTTCAGATCACCCTTTACGAGTTCATACTGCTTTTACTAGTTTATAACGATCACTTTTCTGTCGGTCTGTCTTTCCGGTGACCTCGAGTTAGGGTACTTACAGATGTGCTAGGACGATGACACCTGGCAGGCATTTCAAATAAGGGATAGGGAATCCTCCTTCAAGAGGGGTAGGGAATCTGGAATCTTTCCAAGTGGTGACTGGATGTGAACGAAACTTGATATTTTGAAAGACCTTCTGTCTCAGATATTTCACTTCAAGTCCAGACCGGACTCGGTGACTTGAGTTGGGGGGGGGGAGGGGAGAACGGACATGTTGGGACAACCCTAGAGAGGAGGGATCGTAAAGAACAAGCACAAACCCTAGATACCTCGCTAATACAGCCTGCTCGGATCCGGTCACTGATGGGCTAGTTGGATGAGAAGGGGGTTCGGGATCCTGGTAATCCTGAGTTAAGCTATTTCCGATGCGCTAGGACAAATGATGAAACTTGGCAGGCGTATCAGGGACCCAAGTATATTACACTGTCAGAAGTTACATAACGACCGTATTTGCCCATTATTTTCTGTGTCATTTTTGTGTGCTTTTCTTTCTTTCATTTTTGTTCTCATCTTTATTTTTATTTATTTTTCTCTATAGTTAACTTCGATAAAAAGTAAATAGAAAAATTAAATCTTCCGTGTTTTTGTCTATTATTTCTTTTCCGTTTCTCTTTTTTTCTTTTCAATGTATATTTCTTCTTTTTTGCCGTTAATATTCTTCTGTATGTGTAGTTTATTTATGCTTGTAATGTGATGTAATTATTGTAATATGAATTTTGTAGTATAGGTTAGTGTATAGGTAGTGGACCCCCAACAAGATAGCTTCAGGGGGTCTTGTTTCTTGCTTTATATTTATTTTATGCAGTCTTACTATTATGAATAAATGAATGAATGAATGAATGAATGACAACAGAAGGATGTGCGGTTTCAACAGATAACACTTTGGGATGTTATCTGTTATGTTTCTTTCGTTCCCGTTAGTATTTTCACCAACTGAAAGTGCTGTTGGAGATCTAGGCACGAAATAATGAAAACTTAATTGGTCATACCACTTTATTTCTAAGGGAAAAGGTGTTATTCTTGAGAGTGTTATACGCTATCTGTTACGAAACTTCTGACAGTGCGGGAGATTGGATCTGAAGGAAACGCAAGTAGTTACAAAGAGCTCGTGTCTCGGATGTCCCTTTTCATATTCCATACCTGATCTCATATCTCTAACGGGGAGAGGAATTGGAGGAGGACCGGATCTGGGACATGGAGGGATCGAGATGAAACATGGTGGAAAGAACGGGCACAAGTTCTAGATATTTTTTTATAGAAAGAGGACGTGTTTCTGATCCGAATATAAACTTTCTTAGTCCCAAAGGGCCCATGATCATTTTTACCTGAAGAATTATGCTCACAAATGAGTTTTTAACCCCCTTGAAGTGCGTATCTTAACTGCATAGCAAAAAATACTTTTTGACCAAAAGATAAATTTTCAAAGGGTCCATGCTCATTTTGAAGACCCGAGATAATTCTTTACTCAAAGATTTTGCTTGCACATGAACTTGTAATCCCCGTTAAAATGTGGATCACAGCCATAAAGTGCAAAAAAATACTTTCAAGCAGATGATACAGTTCAATGATCCCCAAGGGCCTTTGTGCAATTAGTACTTTTCTTCCCTTAAAGTGCAAATTGTAACCAAAGTGCAAAACAAATTTTTGACTAAACCATACATTTTCATGATTCCCAAGGGCCCACAATTATTTATGCTACGCTGTTTGTGATTCAGTCAGTTTTTTTTTTTTATTAGGGGGGGGTATTATAGTATCATATTATAATTGAGATTATACCAGTTCAAAATACGCTTATCACCATTCTCATACTCGGTCTACTCCTTCCGTGTCTCACTCATCATTAATTCGAGTTTACTACGGACTGAACACCTGAAATAGTTATTCTCAGTTTACTACGGACTAAACACCTGAAATAGTTATTCAGTTGTGGACAGTCGTGGGCATTTTTAACCGTGAGCATTTTGGCCCTGGGCATTTATAGCCCATCATGGTCATTATGAGTGTTGTCCCTGTAAGTGACCAACTGTCAATTGCTTTTGGTAAAGGGTTGCAAAATAGCCACCTCATCGGTCCATACTATTTCATGATTGAAGCTGCACCGAGAAAGACAAGCAAGAGCAGAGGCAGTGGCATACAGCCTACCCAAAGTGTTTTGAAGATATTGTCTGAAAAGCTTTGTTCCATTGTAGGCTATGTTAAGTTTTTCAATACGAATGCCAGTAAGCAAGAGCAAGTTCGAGACAATATCGATATCCCCCCCCCCCCCCACAGTTGTTGGATCCGGTCTAGACGTAAAACGGGACATGTTAGGCATGTGTTCCATATCTCAAGCCTCATTCAGTTCCGATTGTCGAATCGGGGAAGTGACAATTTACAAGTCAGTTTGGTCGGGCTTCCGATATGCCTGCCTGCCTAGCACATCTGGAAGTATCCTAACTTGCGATCGCCGGACCGACCAACAGACATACAGACTGTCCGACGGAAAAGTGATCGGTATATGGCACTTGACCGGAAGGCTAATGCCATAAAAAAAAAAAAAAAAAATACACACAATTTCAGAGAAATTGAATCACAAATAGGAAACCCGGTAATGCGAAACTTGATATTTGAAAAGATCTCGTGTCTCACATGTCCCATTTAAGGTCCGGACCGGATCCGATGAATGTGTCTGTGTGTGTGAGGCAGGGGCGTCACTAGCCTTTTACCTTTGGGGGGGGGACGTCCGATTTGTGCCGACGGACTAAAAAATGTGCCGACAAAACACGCCGTTGCCGCTTCGCGGCAACGGCGTACATTTCCCGCCAGCATATATTAGAACCGGGGTAAAACTAACTGTAATGCATCAGTTGAGATTATTCCTTTGATGTAATTTCGTATTTTAAGTTCACATATTTGGCTTTTCATTTTAGCCTTCGCTAAAAGCTTCCAACGACTGTACCAAGAACAAGTTAAACTAAGCGCCGCAGGCAAAATTTTTTAAATCTGCCTTTTTTTCCGGAAAAATTTAGCTATACCTACCATACAAGTTCTAGCTTTTAACGTGTTTCAGTAAATTTCAATCCTAAAACGCCAAGCTAAATGAAACACTGTTCTTCTAAATAAAGAATACTACAAAATGCGCCGCAGGCGAAATTTTGTGCGAACTAACTGTACAACGCATCAATTGAGGTTATTCCTTTGGTATAATTTCGTATTTTAAAGTTCACATAGTCGGCTTTTCATTTTAACTTTCGCTGGAAAGCGAAGCTTCCAACGACTGTACCAAGGCAAGTTAAACCAAGCGCCGCCGGCGAAATTTTTTAGATCTTTTTTTTTGCAGAAAATTCAGCAATAGTACCATACAATTTCCGCCTTTTAACGTGTTTCAAACCCCAAGAATTTCTATCCTAAAAGGAAAACTAAATGATACACCATTCTTCCAAATAGGGAATACTACAAAATGCGCCACAGGCGAAATTTTGTGTAAAACTTACTGTAATGCATCAGTTGACATTGTTCCTTTGATGCATATATTTAATTTCACATATTCGGCTTTTCGTTCCAACTTTTGCTAAGAAGCAAAGCTTCCAACGACTGTACCCAGAACAAGTTGAACTAAGCAACGCCGGCGAATTTTTTTTTAGTCTGTATTTTCCGTAAAAATTTGCGACCGACAAATGTTTAAAGAATTGATTTCTTACGTATAAACGAACCGGTGTGCGGACAAGAATACCGACGCCCGACAAAAGCATTCAGAATTCGATTTCTTCTGTGTTTTGCCCGACAAGATTGTAAAGAACTTTATTTTTTACGCGTAAATAGAAGCCGATGTACCGACGAGACTTGAACTTTCGGCATCCGCCCGATAAAAAGTTACAGAATTTGATTTTTTTTTTTTTTTTGTGTAAAAAGAACCCGATGTGTCGACGAGAATACCGACGCCCGACAAAACCATCGAGCATTTGATTTGTTCTATGTTTTGCTCGACTAGACTGTACAGAACTTGATTCATACGTGTAAAAATAACCCCTTGTGCCAATGAAACTTAAACTTCCTGGGTGCGCCCGACAAAGTTTGCAAAATTTGATTTCTTACGTATAAGTAGACCCGATGTGCCGATGAGTCAACCGACGCCCGACAAGATCATAAAAAAATATTTCTTCTGGATTTCTTATGTATAAAAAGAACCCGATGTGCCGACGAACCGAGGCACGACAAAAGCCTGCAGAACTCGATTTCTCCGGTGGTTTGCCTGACAAATGTTTGCAGGATTTCATTTCTTGCGTATAAAAAGAACCCGATGTGCCGACGAGTCGACCGACGCCCGACAAAAAGCTTTATTTGTTTTTATTTCTTCTCGATTCCTTCTGTATAAAAAGAACCCGATGTGCCGACGAGAATAGCGAGGCACGACAAAAGCATGCAGAATTCGATTTCTTCAGTGTTTTGCCCGACAAACGTTTGCAGGATTTTATTTCTTGCATATAAAAACACCCGATGTGCCGACGAATCGACCGATGCCTGATAAAAAGCATACACAATGTTATTTTGTCTGTTTGCCGGCGCTTCGCGCCGACAAACAAGTGAACTATCGCCGGGCTTCGCCCGACGAAAGTACTTTCTCAGAACCTTTAGGGGGGGAGTCCCCCCCCTCCCCCCCCCATAGTGACGCCCCTGGTGTGGGGGAGGAGGAGGAGCGGAGAACTGGAAATCTCGTGACACACTTAGAGCAGAGCGACGGGATGAAACTTAAATATTGCTTCAGCCCAAGCTGACTGTGAATTGATTCGCAGGGACGAAACTTGGTGGGAAGAACAAGCCTTAGATATATCAGTGACAGAAGCGGACCGGATTCGGGCACGATGGGGGGAGTCGGAGAGGGGTCTGGAATTCTGGTGATCGCAAGCTTAAGTACTTACAGATGTCCTAGGACGATAGAACTTGGCTTGAAAGTTAGACAGATTGGCTTAGAAATTGCCTGGAATTCGACCTTACCTTAAAGTACTCGTCTCAACCGCAAAGAAAAAAAAACTTTTAACCAAACGATACATTTCATGATCTCAGAGAGCCGATAATCGTTCTGCCTCAATGGTTTTACATAAAAGTAAATTTCCATAGCACTCTTAAAGTGAATATCTTAACCGAAAATAAAAAAAATATTTTTTACCAAACGATGTATATCCTATACCCTTGATCCTCAAGTCATAATCATTTTTGCCGTAAAGGTTTTCCTTAAAAGTGAATTCCTTAAAGTACAAGTAATATACTTTTGAGCAAAATACATTTTCATGATCTCGATGAGATCATGAAAAGTCCGCATCATCAGAGCCAGATGTACAAATAAAATACTTTTTACCAAACGATATATTCTCAGGATTTCCAAGGGCCCATGATCATTCTTATTTCAAGGATTGTGCTTACAAAGATTTGGGCTCAAGGATTGGGCTCAAAGAATATTTTGCTTACAAATGATCACAGCAAACCCAAGAATTGGCAAATTCCTACTTTCATCCTCTGACCCAGCCTTGCAAGTGCAATATGAGCTTCTACCTCTTGTTCTTATGGACTGACGTTTAAAGGCCGCTTCGAGGTTCTCCCTTTTTGTTATCCATATTCTTATACCATTTAGGCCCGTTGCAATCCCAATGCGCGTAGGCAAAATGTTTTTTTCGCTCTCTGGTCAAATTTGCTTTTGTTGCTTAACCCTTTTTAGATGTCAAGGAGCGAATATGACACTTGGGCTCAAGGTTGCAAGAGCTATAAAAGGGACTGCAGTCGCAACATACTGCGAGAAAGGACGAAATTTTCCCATTTACTTTTTGAACATCATAGGTTTTGTTTGTTCCCGTCTCAAAAGTAACCTGTGCGTTGGGATGTCCTATCTACGTTTAATAAAATAGACCGATAACACTGCAAACGCAGGTTCTTCAGTTTAGCTACTTAGTAACGACATTACGAGGAGCCTTCAGTAAAATACAGGGCATCGTCCTTAATTACAGATGTTTCTACTACAGTTGAAGCTACTTGAGAAAGAGTATAAGATCTGCAATTGTGACATTAGATATGGTAAGTGAGTAAAAAAGATGCTCAGTAATAAAACAAATATAAAACAGACGGACGGGTAGCGTACTGGCGGTCATCTGTTGAGGTGACATAGGTCTGACACACACTCACCTTCTTCGGTGTCTCAGTCGGCTTGTAGCTGACGTCTTCTGGTAGAAGAATGACTTTGTTCGGCCCCTTTGTCATCTGACGTCTCAGCAACCGCCATCTACGGAGTAAAAAAAAATTATGGTAACGGGTCTGCGTTGCTGTGTTTTTGGAATCCCAAATCGTATGTGGAGGGATACATATGACTTCGTAAAAGTTATCCGTCTGTCCGTAAGTGCAACAACTCTAAAAGGGAATAAGATATTTTGATGAAACTTCGTGTGAGAACTATTTGGGTCAAGGGACAGGTCCAGTTCGCAGATTGGCTCTATAGCCCTAGGGTCGGGGAGGGATTCAAACTACGGGTGAACAAAATATTTTTCAACAGCAAATGTGAAAGTCGATTTTGGGGTAAGAAGACATGTTGAACACGTTTAGAAAATTGTTAAATTTGTTAAAAGGTTAGATTTGCTAAAAGTAAAATTGTTACTTCAAGCTGATATAGCGGTTCGACTTAGTTATAAAAAGACAAGATGAATCCTTATATGACAATCAATTTCTACCCGGGCGTATAGTTCCGGCCGAAACCTGAAAACTTGTTATAAGAAAAACTTTTATATGAAGTGGATTATAGGTTCGATGTAGGCTATATGTATTGCTGCGGAATTAATTTTTGAGCTTTCGTCTGTTTCCGGACAATTGTTTTTGCCTGTTATCCGGTGGAAACTGGAAATCTAGAAGAAGTAGGGCAGGAAGTTTTGATCAATTTTGTCAAAGTAGATATGACATACAGTGGTAAACACACATACGGAATCTATATCTGAACTTGGTGTTCTCCGATGAGTGTCCATTTGGCCTTAATCTGTTTCTAAATGTTAGGAATTTGGCGAAGACTGTTTCTACAAAGCCCAATTGTCTGGATCACACATTATATTTTCTGGATCCTATTAAAATGTTTGTCCTTGTTTCTTTTGGGTCTCCAGGAATGAAAGAATCCTGACTGTCAATATCCAAGCTAAAGCTGTCTTTGTATTGCCAGAGCAACACTGGATTTGTCCCTTTTTTTCCTAGTACCCGGATTTCAGCTTAATACTAGAAAGTGGTAAGGGTCTAGCCTCTGCGGTGGAGTGTTCCTTGGAACAATCCACAATTGCGAGCGCTGTAGCAGCTTTCGGTTTTCGGTTTCCGGTTTTCACCGTATTTTGTGGAGCTCATAACTCGTGAACCAGTGGAAGTATCAAGTTCAAACTTGGTACCCTAGTGGGTATTGGGGTCTAATGTTGCCTTTTGGGGATCCCAACCCTACCCGGTTCAGGGGCAAATGGGCCCAGATTGCCCAGTGAATAAAGTCCATAACTTGACCAGAACTAAACATAGGACGATGAAATTCCTTGGACGTATAGATCCAGGGCTGGGAAGTTTCTTTTAAAGTTGCACCAGCCCCACCCACCCCGTTCATGGGCAACTGGGCCCAGATTGCCCAAGAGTAAAGTTCGTTACTCGTGCCAGGAATCAACAGGTATCAAGTTGAAATTTGGTAGGATTGTGAGCGTTGGGGTGTCTTTTTACTTGTTGCGGGTCCCAAACCCCACCCCCGCTTGGTTCAGGGGCAATTGGTCCCAGATTGCCCATTTTTTAATGTTTTCAATTCGACAATAACTGGAGATAAGGCGATGAAATTCCTTTGTGCTTTTGGATCATATGGACCGGGGAAAGCTGAACCAGCCCCTCCCTCCCCGATCATTGGCAAGTGGTCCCAAAATTGCCCATGAAAAAAGTTTTCGACCCGTGACTGGAATCAAACTCTAAGCTGGTATACTTGAGGAAAAAAGGTGTAAATACGCATTTTGATGGGTCCCGACCCCCCACCCTCCCGTTCATGAGCAGCTGGGCCCAGATTTCCCATAAGTTTAGTTCGTCTATGACAGGTCTCAAGTCCAACTCTTGTATATTTCGGGAGATATATTTATGGATGAGGATTTGGTGTAACACCAACAAATAAGACGACGCGACGTAATTTAATATTTAATGAACAGTTGTAAACTGGACTGTTTTGTCATATGATAGATAATATGCCGTTCTTAATGAATTGTGACAAAGGGGGCATTAGTCTGCTACGAATTGGTTTATTGCACTTGTTATTACCTTGCTAAGGGACAAGAGGTTTAAAGGGTGGGACTGGCAGGCATACTATTCAGTATACCATTCAGCAACAAATGCCATTCCTGCAAGATCTTCAACATTTCTTTGGATTGATACTGGCAGTTTGTTTACATTTAAAGCTTTTAAAGGGGGGTGATTACAAGGTTATTTCGATACTTGTTTGGTTATTGGGGATGAGAAATGTCTTGGTTCTAAAGCTGTTTGTATATAGACGTGATACAAATTTTACTTTTACACTCCACGTCTGAGCGCTTGCGCACTTGTTACGGAAAGTGTGGACCTTAGGCCAGACTGATGTATACCACACTATTTTGGATCGCGCGTAGAACTCTTGCCTGGGGCAACAAAGGATGTTTTTTTTCTGGTCATGGAGTCAGAGCCTACGGTTTGTGAAATGGAGTGGAGTTGCATAGCCTATGTCAAAGAGGACTGTCTTAAGTTCTGCAACCACGCTTTCATTTTATCAAACCCTGTTTCTTCTTTCGAGTGGAAAGCTCCATTCTAGGACGGTTCTGGGTGACCGGGGGTGGCTATAATGGATTATTAAATTCTGGATTGCTGACCAGGCTGACTTACCTGATAATGAGTCCCACCAAAGCAGCGATGATAATAAACGACAGGGCTGAAATGGTGAAGAAGAAGATGGAATATTCCTCGTTTATGCCGACATCTGAAATCAAGTACTGGGTATTTATGTGCATGCTTAATATCAATTGCACACAGGCTTATCTTGTCTATACTGAAGGCGAACCAAGGTACTATTAGCGACGGAGTTGCATAAATCTACTACATAAGAATATCCCCTCCCCTCCCGTCTTCCGTGCACCGGTCCGAGCGGAATACTGGCAATCAGTTTTCTCCATATCCTGCCAATTCTTCTGCCCAATTTTTACGTAGTTTCATCCCATCATTTATTTCTGGTCATATCTTGTAAGTGTATTAGTTAATTTGTTTCGTGTCTGTGTATTTCGTAAATTTGTATTCATCTTATAGCTTTCAGCTATTTGGATTAAACTTGATTGATTGATTGAAAAAAAAAGATCTATCGTCAGCGACGCTTCTCTCCCTTCAAATCCTAGGCTTAGACGCAGCACGTTTGAGTTTTTAGAAAAACTAATAGTAGCGCCAAAGCACCGATCTTCTAGCAGTACTGCATAATATACGAGTATGTTTAGTGATATGCTGATTTCAAATTCTTGACTCATTAGTTGCCATTAAGTGGCAGATGAATTGAGTGTGTTCTCCTGGTTTCTTTCGAGGTGAAAAGCTTAATGTCCGCCATTGCGGATCGTACAATTATGGTGGCAAAATTAAACCGTCCTGAAGCCTTTATTTAACTAAAAGGACTTGAAAAATAGGGTTACAAAACCTCCCATTACATATTTAACATGCAAGTTCTTGTCCATGCATCTTTGGTTCGAGGGCAGGACAACTTTCATTATATATAGGCTACGTTCTAGCATGAGGACCCAATGGAAAATTTTCTAGAATTACTTATATAGAGTTGTAAGTTTTAATAGCATGCATTAGTACCTGTTACCATTACATGCTACTGGATGCTACTTACAGCAACACAGGATGCTACTTTATACTACTGCTTGATATTGGCCCAGTCTGAGGCACATATGATAGTATTATGTAAGATTACATATCAAGACATGCAACTTTTTCGGACAACTATACAGGCTAACAAAATTTCATCGGGGCGGGTGGGGGTTCAATAGCCCGGGTAGTTCTATAGAACTCTTTGCAGCTTATAAGCTGCGAAGAGCTAGCATTCTTTACCTTCTTTCCTTCGACAGTTTTCTCCCTCACTGCAGTTCTTATCCGGCGACAGTGGAGTTCCTCTAATCCACGTCGGTTCACTAACACTGATAATTTGACCATCATTTACATAGCTTCTCAGTTCGTATGTTCCGTTCACTTCTTGAAGCAAAGTGTGGTTGAACATCAAGTTAGAGAACGTCTTATTTTCCAGCTTTTGAACCACTTGTAGTGCAACCTCAAAGTTATCAAACACTGGTTCCTGAAAAAAAGGAAGCACCATTCAAAGATAATAGTTGCGTTAGTGCAGATACCATGGTATATGTTACCACGGAAACTGGATCTGCAATTAGTCGTTTATGCAGTAACCGTGGTATCTGATATACGGTTGCTCTGCAAAAACGACAGTTCCTAAAATTGCGCTTTTCAAAGTCATCCCAAAAGAAAAACTGATATTCAGTCACATCACTAAATGCCAAACTTCATTCCAAGCAATGTCACAAAAACTGATGAAAGTGAGATGACTTTTTCAGACACCACGATCAGTTACCATGGTCGGTCCGTGGTATCTGAATATCAGATACCACGATAACCGGCACGATAACTGCAAACACGCCTTTTGACCGTGGTATCAGATACCACGATAACTGCAAAAACGACTTTAGACCGTGGTATCACACACCATGGTATCTGCAAAATCGCAACTAAGGAATCGCCCAAACTCTACTACCGATAATAGTCCCGTCTAAAAGATGAACCCTACCATGCTTAGCTGCGAAATTCGTCGGCAAGGATAGTCCCTACGGACATGTTCACTACCCTATAAATTGCTGAAAGCCTAGTTTCTTTAATGCACATCAGCTACCTAACACTGACGGTTTTACCATCATATTGCTTTTCGACTCACATTTAACCCTCAGTTGAAAGTATCCCCGGCCTCCAACGTCTGCAAAAAAAAAGTTGTACTCATGAAGAAACGTCTCCAAACATGCATTAAGTCAGTGGTTCCCAACCTTTTCCTAATCTCGTACCCCTAATCATGGTTCAAAAACGTTGCGTAACGCTTTATACGAAGGATCATTGTTTTAATTTTTCCTTTTACTAAGATCAAACGTCAAAAGACGCTATTCATTGTAATGAACCACAGAATAAATGTGTATCTGAGCGCGATAGGGTATCAGATCCTGAGGCAAATATCGAAACTAAGTCAGAAGACTAAAAAACGATCAAGGGAGATACTAATGGGGGAGAGATTAAATTTATTTTTGAACCTCCACGTACCCCTTGCGAGGGGGTACGTATCCCTTTGGGTAAGCGTACCTCCGGTTGGAAACCACTGCATTAAGTTGTTTATCCTGTTTTATGGTACGGACAACCGATCAGGGTCAGGTGCTCGAGGACTAGAATTTCTTTCAGGATGGTCGGCACCATCATCAGTTCCATAAAGAAACTCAACTTAACGATATTGAATACAACTTTTCTAACCGTCTACCCGCAGTGTTACAGGCACACTGACTAGTTCGGAACCCTCAATATTTACTTTATAAATTCTGGGAATTGGCTTATGGGGAGAAAAAGACGGACATGCTACCAGTTCTCTATAAGAAATGAACCGTTTCCCCGAGTCTCCAGTTTCAAACTTTGTAATCTCATAGAGTCGTCTTCCAACTAACCTGAAGATTTCGGGATTGTACGGAAAGCTTCAAGTCCAAAAATAGGATATCGACTGTTAGATATTAGATCAGCCAGGCAGGGCAGCAGAACAAGAAGAAACCAAACTTACAGTAGCTAGAGCACGATACCAAAGTAGTTAAAGTACAGGAGTATTGCATGAAGCTGCCCTTGCTATGGCTCCACCCACCCCCCAATTGGCCATGGTACATGATCCTGCCACCTTGGATCATGAAGCTGCCACCCCCAGAAAAATCATGCAAATTCCAAGAAAACAGCAAATTTTGTTATTTGCAAAAGGTCAAGGAACCTCTCTGACCAAACAGCTGGCTTCTAACTTCACCATGTAGCAAAATACCATTTTTAGCAAAGTGGGCGACTTCACTAGTATAGGCACTTGGGTGCCTATATTCTTTTGTGTTCTCCAGCTTAGTCTTGAACAATTACAAGTAAACTATGGTACCAGCAGAAAGCGAAGGTTCTAAGCTTCCTTTCAGGATACTCCACTGAATTTTATTTCAACCTTTACTCTTTTTCCTTAAGTCATTTCCCCAAAATAGGAGTTTAGGGTGGCAGCTTCATGCAACACTCCTGTATGCACTCGCTGCAGTGTGAAATTTTAAAAGAGGCAGTTTTATACAACGTATTTATTTTTTTGCTGACGTATTTGCAACGTATTTAAATTTTTTGCTGATATTTACCAAACTGTGCGATGCCTTTCCTGCGATCCGATATGAAATAACCATGATATCCGTTCGCGTCCACAGCCAACTTGGTACAATACTGGTCAAGGAAGGCACTTGCGGGGATTCAGTATGTACAAACAATAGAACAGGCAGGGTTTTCTTGTTTCTGGACAGGTTTTCCAAAGCACTCTGGATAGTAGCATTTTCCAAAAAGTCAACAACGAGGATGACGGCTGGAATTAAAAATACAAGTGAGATTAGATAATGAAATAAAGCAGAATACCCCCCCCCCCCAAAAAAAAAAAAAAAAGATGGCTACGCAGTCATCAAGTTAAAAGCCCGGTGATTTTCATTCGAGAAGTCGAGATTTATTGGGTAGACAAAGTTTTCGGTACTTCGAAAAATTATAAAATCCTAGAAAGTGCCACTTTGTACTATTGTCTAATATTCGTTTGTAGAAACGGCTCCTCTTTTTACATCCCTGAGCCATAGCGTTCAATCTAACTTCGAACGACCCCTGACGAGAGGAAATAACCATAATGGAAGGGTTAAAATTGACAGGAGTAGAGTTTTAAGCACTTTGACATATTGATAAATCATTCCAGGGCGAGAGCAAACTCACACAGACAAAGGGACACATTATTTATCCTTCTTTTTGCATTAAAACAAACAAGACCAAAACTGGTAAAGATATCCAAAAAGAATCATTTGTTAATTTTCGTATTCCTTTTATTTTCATGTCAAAAGTGTTTAGTTTTCAAAATCGACCCAAAAAGTACAGTCTGTCTGATGACACCATTTCTTAGGCCAGTAAAACCTATTTCAGAATATGCTTGGAGCGCTGAGATTTTCGTTTGGGGGGGGGGGCTGAAATTTTTACCGAATCTCTAAAAATCTACCGAATCCCAAAGATTGAGAATTTGAAATCTTAATTATGGAACATAAAGGATTACGTAGGAAGAGTAACATTAAAGGGCAGCATGAAAGACGATAGGTCAACTATTAGGCGGCGTTTTGGCGAATCCCACTTGGAGAATATATTGCCGGGCATGGTTACTGCGCTTCTATCTACTATTCTCAAGAGAAAATTAACTCGAGCAGCGCAAACGAAATTTTTTGAAATCCGTTTAACTACTTCTCTTACAAAATCTATCATTTACCGTGGATTAAATACCGAGACTCTAAGAAGTTCCAGAAACAGGATGAAGTGACAGTTCGGCAGCAGCGGCTACTGTAGTCTAGTCAATTCTGCCGACGGTGCCACAAAAGTGTGCGACATTTTTGTTTAGTTTGCTTTTTCAAGCCAAATTTAACTATTTAAATCCAGATTCAAGCTTTTAATATATAGAAATCTCAATCCTAAAACCGGCTTACAACCCCATTTAAGCGACACGCCCTTCCACAAAATAGAGAATATTCCGAAAAGCGCCACAGGGGGGATTTTTGAAACATTTATGATTAGATCCTCTTTTTGGGATCCAAAATAAAAGTAAGGACTACCGTTGTCCTTTTGATCAGTCATTTTGTCTGCGACCAGTGCTTCACTAGACCTCTCCCGGTTTTTTGAGGTTCATGGTAACTCCCGAATCCTGGCAATTATATCAAATAAATTACCGAATCCCAGTTAGTATACCGAATAAGTTTAGACCGATAGTCTTTATAACTACCGTATCCCGTCTATTATACCGAATTGTTCTGGTATCGAAAGACTACCGGATAGTATTCGTATTCGGTATAATTTAGTCGAAACTGGAACAAAAGTCGGGATTCGTGGTAACTGACTCCTGAAAATTATACCGAATAAATTACCGAATCCCAATCATGATACCGAATAATTTCAGACCAATAGCTTATTCGGGATACTGTGTAACTACCGAATCTCCATAAATATACCGAATGGTTCTGGCATCGAAAAATTAACAAATAATATCAGTAAATTCTCTCGCCGAATTTGCGATGACTACCGAATACTGTCAATTATACCAAATCCCGATCATTACACCAAATAGATTTGCATCGACAGCCTATTTGGGATTCTGTATAACTGCCGAATCCCCGTAAATATACCTAGGATCCGAAAAAAAAATCAGCACAAAGAAACCTCGAGAAACCCCCGAGAAAACCCGGTATGGTAGGGGCTCAAGAAATAGCTAATGGCCAGTGGCGCTAAGGCTGGAAGAGGGGCTAATTTTATTATTGGCCCGGAAACACGCACTATGGAAGTTTGAAAGATACTCCGAAAGACACAAATACTCTTACGCACCCAGTGTTGTGGCCATAAGGCCTATGGGACAAGTTCAAGTTCAAGTTCTTTTTATACACAACTAAAATAATAGTAACATAGACAAAAAAACAAGAGCCCAAGAGCCCAATATTTCCATCGGGCCATAGAGCCCAAGGGCTCTATGGCCCGTTTGCTGGCTATCTTTATAATAAAATATAAATAAAAACAGCTATCTTTATAATAAAATAAAATAACTCACCAGGTGTTCTCGCGAATACAACCGACCTCCACATCACCACGCAATAAAATAAAAAATAAAGACAACAAGATGTGACCCAGACAGCAGTTCCGAATTTTACATTCACTGACCGAAATGACAGATACGCACAGAGAAAGCTTGCGTACAAAAGTGAACTGTTTACCAACGTAAGTAGGTAGCATATCAGGTAGACAATAAAGCAATCGGGCGAACCTACCTTGGAGAATTGCGTATGAATAGTTTCCGCTAACTGCGAGAATAATTTAAAACGTAACAGACGTATCAGTTCTCACCAAAAGGTGCATTAAATTAGAGCTACTTGCCTGAGACAAAGTCGTGATCTCTGGCGTTCTCGATTAGCTCAGAAAGATCCGAAACTTCATTCCCTTTCCATCGTCCTTTTAAGTGCAGTGTTCTACTTAGCTGATTCTCAAGCACTTCCGAAAATTTCGTCCAGAAACGACCCTCGCTGTGAACTATGCCAATGTTTTTCCAACCGTAAAACTTCAACAGCGACTTGATACAAAGCACCGTCTCTGGCCATTGAGGCGTCACCTGGATGACTCTCCCTTCACTCTGGAAAGGAACAACCGCTCATATGAATTTTGTCGAATTCAAATAATCACACTAATATCTAAATTATTTGCTCTTAAACGTTGGTTTATACTCAACATTTCCATTGTTGTGATTTATCACCATCGTTTCCTGTTAATCTCAGCTAAAACTAGAACTTTTCTAAATGCGCAGCCGGTTACCCTGAAAAGTCTATTTCGATAAACTGAGAACTTCTGTCTCAAAATTTGTAAAGCTCAGGTAATGAAACAAGACCAAAGGTTTTGATGGGATCCCAAAAATTCAATATCTGATCCAGACAAGTGAGTCTTGTCTTAGCCAGATCCAGTCATCGCCAGACTCCTTGAAATTTTTTACTATTAAAATTCAGAAACAGATTAAGGCCAAATAGCTAATCATCTGAGAAAACCAAGTTCAGATATCCCTATAAGTCATATCTGTTTTGACGAAAACGTCCTGCCGCTTCTGCCAATTTCTCGGTTTCGGCCGAACTCCAGAACTACCTGTCCCGCGAAAAAAGAAAGCTCGAATACGAACTCAGGGCATCTTCTTTCCCCAATAATGAACATCTAATCAACTTCAAATAAAAATTTAACTTATAACAAATTTTCCGACTCCATCCGGAATCCTGTCGAACTCTATGTCTGGGTAAAATATGACTGTGACATACGGATTCAACATCTCTTCTTACCCCTAAATCTAATCTACTACAAATTAAACTTTAACTTCTAACAATTTTCCGGTTTTGCCCGGATTCCGGGCGAACTACATGTCCGGGTAGAAAATTGTTTTCCCATATGTGTTTGGCATGTCTTCTTGCCCTAAATCGGACATCTAATCAACGCCAAATACAACTTTTAATTTTAAAAAACTTTCCGGTTTGGGCCGGATTCCGGGCGAACTACTTGTCCGTCGATAAAATGGTTTTCACCATCGTCTTCAGCATGTCTTCCTACCCCGAGATCGAACATCTAATCAACTTCAAATAAAACTTTTACTTTTAACAAACTTTCCGGTTTTGGCCAGATTCCGGGCGAACTACTTGTCCGATTACAAAATGGTTTTCACCATTGTGTTCAGCATGTCTTCTTACCCATAATCGACTTTATAGATAAAAAAGTCGAAGTTATTTGACTCGCTGTCTGAGGCAATTTGCGAGGAAAATGGTTTAAAAGAAATAGTTTAATTATACATGTTTGGATAGTCCGCCTTATGTATAAAAAAGTCGAAGTTATTTGACTCGCTGTCTGAGGAAATTTGTTTAAAAGAAATAGTTTGGTACAATTGGTCCTAGAATTATACATGCTTGGATAGTCCGCCTTATGTCTGACTTTTCCGAGGAATTTAAAAATAGATGGTCTTTCCTTTTAAGTTCCTCCTGTTTGAAGGTTTCCTCTAGTTAAGGCCGACGGGAGAAAATGCACGAGTCTTAAACTCCCTAGTCTTACCGATATTTTTTTTTTTATGGCACTTGTCCTTCGGCCAAGTGCCATATAGCGATTGTAATTTCTGTCCGTCAGTCGGTCTGTCAGTCTGCCGGTCTGTCGGTCCCGGTTTTGCTAGTTCGAGCACTTCCAGATAAGCTAGGATGATGATACTTGGCAGGCATATCAGGGACTGGACCAGATTAAATTAGAAATAGTCGATTCTTTGATCCGACCATCTGGGGAGTGGAGGGAGGGGGAATCCGGAAAAATTAGGAAAATTGAGATATTTTTAGCTTACAAAGGGCAGGGCCGTATCCAGGATTTTTTTCGGGGGGGGGGGGGAAATCTTCCTCCTGTGGACTTAGTCTAACGGTTTCTGTGTGCAAACATTTGTTTACGTGCATTTTTTTTTACTTTTGTACGAGTCGGACACAATTTCGGAGGGTGTTCAAACCCGGTAACACCCCCCCTGGATACGGCCCTGTGAACGGGTGATCGGATCTTAATGAAACTTGATATATGGAAGGACCTCGTGTCTTAGACGCTCCATTTTCAATCCAGACCGGATCCGGTGACATTAAGGGGAGTTGGAGGGGGAAACCGGAAATCTTGGAAAACACCTAAAGTCGAGAGATCCGGATGAAACTTGGTGGAAAGAACAAGCAAAAGTCATAAGGGGACTGATATAATCGGAACAGATCCGCTCACTTTGGGGGAGTTTGGGGGGGGGACGTCCGAATTTCTAGTGATCCCGCGAGTTCGGTGCTTCCCGATGTGCTGGGACGGTGAAAATTGGCAGGCATGTCAGGGACCCGACCAGATTAAATAGGAAATAGTCACTTCCCCGATCCGACAATCTGGGGGGGGGGGGTGAAGAGGGGAGCCAAAATTTCAGGTATTTTTAACTTGCGAACGAGTGATCGGATCTTGATGAAAGTTGATATTTAGGATGCCCTTGAGTCTTTGACGTCCCGCTTTGAATCCGGACCGGATCCGATGACACAAGGGGGAGTTGGAGGAGGGAACCGGAATTCTTGAGAAACGCTTAGAATGGAGGGATCAGGATGAAACTTGGTGTGAAGAACAAGTCCTAGATACGTAATTGACATAACCGGACCGGATCCGGGCACTGTGGGGAGTTGGGGGGGGGGGGGGGGGTCTGGATTTCTAGCGATCCCGCGAGTTCGGCATACTTCCTGATGTGCTAGGGCGATGAAACTAGGCAGGTATGTCAGGGATCCGAACAGATTGACGTGAGAACAGCCGTTTCCTCGATCCGACCATCGTGGGGGGAGTGGATGGATGGGAAGTCTGGAATATAGTGGCGTGCATAACTTTTGAAAGGGTGAGCGAATTTGAATGAAACTTATCTGGTGGAAAGAGCTATTGCCTCGGATGTTCAGTTTCAAGTCCGGGTCGGGTCCGATACCTGTGAGGGATTCGGAGGGAGGGGGCCGGAAAACTCAAGAAACGCTTAAAGCAGAGGGACTGGGACGGAAGTTAGTGGAGAGAACAAGCAGTAGGCCTAGATAGGAAACTGACGAAGCCAGATAGTTTCTGGGCTCTGTGGGGAGAGCTGGAGGGGGTTTCCTGGAATTCCGGTAGTCGCGAGTTAGAATAGTTCCAATTTACTAAGACAACGAAACTTTGTAGACATATTAGCGACCCGACTTAATTGACTTAAGAACCAGACACAACATATCCCCAGAAACTTCCGTTCCTAGATCCGAGTATTTTTTTTTTTTGGGGGGGGGGGGCAAGGGAAGAGAAATATGAAAATTGCCTTCCGTAAATTGCGAACGAGTGGTCTGATTCGTGTGAAACTTAATGGGTGATAAGAATCGATGGCGTCGACATGTAAAACATGCGTTCGAACTATATGCGACCCAGGGGGGGGGGGGGGACTTTTGACATGCACAAAAAAAATGGATGGACCGAAGTTCGACAGTGCCGAGTTTATGCAGCCTAGATTTGTTATTTGGCTTCCCGGCCGGATTCGGCCAAGGTAGGGGGGGGGGGGGGGTACTGGAAACTTGCAGATATGCTAAGCTCCAGTTTCAGCAAAACGTGATGGACAGGAAGAGGGAATTAGATATATGACGTTTATGTTTTCAAGTCTGTTCGGCCATAGTGGGGGGAGTTGGAGGGAGATTGCCGGAAACTTTGAGGCTCGCATAGGGGTCAAACGAGTGCATCAGTTTAAATGAAACATGGAACGTAGAGAGAGCATATAACCTAGATGACACATTTTGGGCCAGAACAGGATCCGGCAACCAACGTTGGTGGGGGGGGGGTACCGGAATTTTCCAAAAATGCTCAGATTCGAGTGAAAATTGATAGATGGTATAGAAGAAGATGCTTTAGGTGATCCGTTTTTTAGTCCGAACCAGATTCGGCCACGGTAGGGGAGATGGAGGGAGTACCGGAAACCGTGTAGCACGTCTAGGGATCAAACGAGTCAGTCATGTGAAGTTGCTATAGATACTCGAGACGATGCCGGAACTGCTCAGAAGTGAGTGAAACTAAATACCTATTACTATTTCCGAACCGTATTTTTGGATGGCGGGTGTATTTTGTGACGTTCTCCTCTACTTTCTTGTACTGCCTACTTGTAACAATTGCCACATGAGCACATAGCTCTTGTTTTATCTAGACCAAAAACAAGGTGGTACTACGACTTCCGATCCTGACAAGCTGGCTTTGGCATAATCTTCTGATAGGCGGCGTCACTTCTGAAATAGCAGTAGAATTTTGTTCGGCTTTGCTTTTGCCTTTTCGGCTATAGCTTTAAGCTTTTTTGGAGATTTTCACCTTTTGCCCAGTCGTCCTTCTACTAAGAACTTATCTCTTTTTCTTGGATAAAAATTTAATTTTTGACAGATAGTTGTCAACTAAAGCGAGTTCCTTTTTTGCAAGGCGCGAATGTTAAATGCGAAATTAGGCGTTTGCCTTTTTGACAAAAGCGGGATATGGTCAAACAGTTCCAAGGACCGTTTAGGAAAACAAAAAAAAAAGCAAAAAGCCTTTAAAACGGTAAGTGAAAAGGCGAACAAAGACGCACCAGCAATTGGAATCAACCGCTAGCTGATTCCTTCGGATTCCGTTTTAAGTCTCCTTTCTCAGTAATTACGTTTAAATACTCATTGACTCTAACCTGCATGACTTGGAATCAGATGTAATAAATGACTCAAAACGGATTGAATAAATTGGTGGTCAGTTAGAATTATGTTCATAGCGATATTTTGATCCTTCTTGGCAAACGCTTAAAGCTTTTCAAACCGAAGAGGATCCTTGCTAGAGAGGGCTGAAATATCACCGTGGAATGTGTACATTTTAAGTTATTTCTTATTCGATTACACTTTTATAACAAGTAAGTTGGAGAAGATCTTAAATTATTGTGAATATGATATCCCCAAGAAAGAGAAGCCTAATTTCAGTTTCGCAATGTGGATTGTTTTATTAACTTACTTTGAGTTCTTGTCTTAGTCTTTTGTATTACGTTACTTTGATTCTCTGTAGTTTCGATGTCAAAAGTATTGGGCATATTCAGTGCTTATGGGAAATCCTTTAAACATGCATAGTTGTCTTTTGACGTTCTTGTAATCCAGTGACCGGCAAATACGAAACGCCCATACCTCATACCTACCAGTTGTCTTTTGATGTTCTTGTAATTCTATGCCTGGCATACACGAAAAGATTCCTCTCATACCTAGGAATATCTGCACATGTACCAGTTGTATTCTGACGTTCTTGTCATCCAGTGACCGGCATATACGTAACGATTCTGCACATATTTTGGAACATATGCCCAATAGCTAAGATCCGCGATAGTTTCCAAAACACCTGATCTTGATACCTTTCAAGTTTAATGCACGCCCGATTATCCGTTCCAAAGTTATGAATGTTACTAATTTCCAGATTCCTCATCTTGCCACTCCCCCATTGATGGTCGGATCGGGGAAGTGATTATTTCCAAGCTAAACCGGTTCGGTCCCTAATATGCGTACCAATTTTTATCGTCCTAGTTCATTTGGAAGTGCCCAAACTAGCAAAATGCGGACAGACCGACAGACAGACAGACATTACGATTGCTATATGGCACTTGAGTAAGCTCAAGTGCCATAAAAACGACTGTGGACCGCGGTATTTGTATTTTCTATTTTGCATGTAGGAGAAGAAGGTTTCCGATGGGCTATCCACTCCCCCGCACCTGCTGTACTCCATTTCCTGGCCCCGGTCGGCACCGGCCGAATCAGTGGTGCCGGAGATAACGTAGGCGATTCCCGATTCTAAGTATGCTAATTTTAAATGTCATAACACGTGGAAACCGGTGCGAGCTGCTGCCAATCGGTGCCGGCACCGGGCACGTGCTACACATTAAAACCAGAGTGGGCAACCCCTCGGGCAACCCTTATGTCTGAGATCTTGGCTACTATTGATGGTGAAAGACAAGAGAGGCAAGTTTTAGAGACATAGAAGCTGAGGACTGGATTAGAATGTGTAGGTACTCAGGGCCACAAAGCAGTCTTCCGTATTTTAATTACGGGGCAAAATTAGAATCACGAAATAACATAGAAAATGTGTAGGTCTTGGAGGCTTTAACACAATTTCTTTTAACAGGCATCATTTAAAGTCCGTATACAAACGTAGACATCTTATTCTTTAGCTTTTGCGTCACTCAAATCCCCGATCTGTTGTGCGTAACCATCAGGGCGTGACAATATTTCAAGTATCAACAATTGTCCTCATCGTGACCAAGTCCAAAACACGCCAGTTAACGTCGAGAAGAACAAGAAACGTCACCCAAACGAACCTTCTAAATTGTTTCAAATCATATTTGACGGTGCCAAACGGATAAGTCAGCTACATTTTTTGGCACGTCAAATATGATTCGCAGTCAGCTTGGGCTGTAGGACCATCTGATTCAAATCATGTGTAAACCAATTAAAAACGTTTGTTTTCGTGACGTTTCTGGCTCTTCGCTGGGCACACGGCCATTCTTCATCGGCACGAAAAGTTAGTCATCAAGAGTATAGCAAGTAGCAACCCGAAGACAGAGAAAAAAAGTTGGAAGATCACATGGCACTTGCAACTACTTGCAAGGCTGGGTCAGGGGATGAAAGTAGGAATTCGTCAATACGTGTGTTTGTTGCGGTCATTTTTTGACGAAAACCCTTGAGATAAGAATGATCACGGGTCCTTGGAAATCACGAAAATGTATGTTTGTAAAAACTATTTTATTTTTGCAGTTGGCTGTGCCGATGCGCACTTTAAGGGCGCTAGAGATTCGTCTGTAATGAACACTCCTGAAGGGCAAATGATGGTAAGCTCATCGGGACCATGAAACTATACATTTTGCTCAAAATTTGTCGAAACCATATTGAAGACCATTGAACCGCCCAACGAAGAAGAGGAGCTCTAGAAATGTCTTTTACATTACTTTTTACTTACTAGTGTATAATAAAAAATCCCAAACAAAAAACTCCCGCCAACATTTTTCTTATTCTTGCAAGTGCCATATGTGCTTTCAGCTCTTGTCTTTTAAACTAAACAAAAGAGCCACGAATTTCCACAAAAACCGCTACAAATCCGCTACGTGCAAAGCGGGCCGACACGACTGTCGCACCATAAAAGGTAAATTTTAAGGAACAGAAATCAGCTCACCAAAGGACAAGTCCATGTGATGGCATAAGCATCCTGAAGCATGTTCACAAGGAGATTGACTACGTCACAGGTTTCAATATCACTCGAAAAGACGGAGATTCCACTCTGATTTGTAGTAAGATTTTCAATGACTTCAATGATATGCTGTTTTCCGGAGCAGCTTACTGGAAAGTAATGCATCACATAAATCTTGAAGAATAATCTCACTCTCTACTTTAAACTTCTTAGTAAAGTTTGTTTTCATTTCCTGGAGGAAGAAAAACGAATAGTTTCTCTCTCCCTTCCTCTTCCTATCATCTGTCATAAGAGAGTGAATGTTTGTGTACTCCCGCACAAGACACGGTTGTGCCCTTCATGGGAGCTCTCTGTATGTTGTTTTTGACGAATGAACGGTAACATTAAAATGATCTTCTATTGAAACAAGACCAAAGGTGTCGATGGGATCCCAAAAATCTAATATTTGATTCAGACAATTGGGTCTTGTCTTCGACAGCTCCAGGCTTCGCCAGGCTAATCATCAGAGAAAACCAAGTTCAGATACACCTCTAAGCCATATATATTTTGACGATACTGACCGAGACTTCCTGCTTTACTTCTGTCAAGTTTCCGGTTTCACCCGAATTTCGAACGAACTACTAGTCCAGCAAAAAAAGAAAATTCAGAAACGAATCCAGCGTATCTCCTTATCCCAATAAAGAACATCTAATCAACTTTAAATAAAACTTTGACTTGAAAAAAATCCGGTTACAATCGGATTCCGGACTAATTACATGTCCGGGATTGTCATCTACAGAATCAGCCTCTCTTCTTACCCCTTAATCTGTCATCTAATCAAACTTTGTTTTTAACAAATTTTCCGGTTTCTGCCGGATTCCGGGCCAACTAATTTGTCTGGCAAAAAAATGGTTTTCACCATCGTGATCAGCATGTCTCCTTACCCCTTAACCGAACATTTAATCAACTTCGAATAAAAACTTTCTGGTTTTCGCCGGATTCCGGAAGAACTACTTGTCGGGCGAGAAAATGGTTTTAACTGTCGTGCTCAGCATGCCTTCTTACCCCATAATCGACTATCACATTAGCAGTTTAAAAATATTTTGTTTGTCCCTTAATTTGAACCCCCTCCCCCACTCCTAAATATACGACTACAGAGCCCATCTACGAATTTGACCTTACCCTCGACACAATGAATCCTCACACCAAGTTTCATCAAAATAACCCATTCCCTTCGAGAGTTGTCGTGCTCACAGACAGACGGACATTTTTACGATGTCATAGGTATCCCTCCACTTATGTTTTAGGATCCCAAAAAGTAAATAAGAAGAAAACATTCGGCTCGTCAAAATTTTAACACATTCTTAATTAAAGGCTTCTTGCACGTAGAACATAAAACAATAAGGATGGTTCGTTGCGATCATCGCCAAAAAACTTATCTAACTCACAGTTTCGTGTGTTTCAACTAACAAATGTTTTCCCATTTCTTTTTTGGCTTTTTCGAGAAACCGATTTCGGTAGAAAAATGGAACCAAGAAACGCTAAAAATTTGAAATGAAGACGTGAAATGGTCAGATAATCAGTTTCAGCTTTCGCAGCTGCAACTGTTTAAAATGGACAACTTACCACTTGAGTTGAAGGTCTTCGGACCCAAGCCATACTGTTTCATTACTTGTTCAGCATAGGTCGTAAAGTTTGAATTCTGGTCACACAAAGTGACCGGAATCGACCCCCGTTGATGATCGTTTCTTTCACGAGCCAAAACATCAACCTTAGTCGCTACCTCTATAACCGGGTAAGAAAACGTTAACGTTAAGGAACTCATCAACACAAGCCGGGGTAGTATCATTTCATCCAAAAGACTCCGCACACATCGTGTTACAACAACTCAAACTCCAGGCGCCATGCGGTTTGACTATTTCACTGATCTTTCTTTACATGAACACACTGGCGCATATCTTTGGACACCAAAATGATTCCCCAGTTTCGGAAATCCCTTCGGAGTCTATGATCTCTCGAGATAAACTAGCCTCCAGGAAACGCAGAAGGTTATTGTCAGTTCCCAGCATCCCTAACTGCTCAGATGACATGATCCACGATGATCGCGCTGATACCTTCGAACTGTGTTAAATGAGGTAAGACAACAAGACCAAAGGTTCCGATGGGATCCCAAAAGTTCAATATTTGGTCCAGACAATTGGGTCTCGTCTTCGCCAGACTCCTTGAACATTTTTACTATTAAAATTCAGAAATAGATTAATGCCAAATAGCTAATCATCGGAGAAAACCGAGTTCAGAGATGGGTTCAGCATGCGTGTTTACTCCTATAAGTCGTATCTGTTTTGACAAAACTTCCTACCACTTCTGCCAATTTGCCGGTTTCGGCCGAATTCTGAAACTACTTGTCCGGCGAAAAAAAGAAGCTCAAAAACGAACTCAGCGTATCTTTTTCCCCCAATATTGAACGTCTAATCAACTTCAAATAAGAATGTAACCAATAACAAATTTTCCGGCTCCTGACGGATTCAGGTCGAACTATATGTCCGGGTAAAAAAATAATTTTCATACTCGGATTCAGCATCTCTTCTTACCCCTAAATCGGATATCTAACCAACTACAAATAAAACTTTTTTCCGTTTTTGACGGATTCCGGGCGAACTACTTGCCCGGGTAGAAAATTGTTTTCTCAAAAGTGTTCAGAATATCTTCTTACCCCTAAACCGAACATCTAATCAACTTCAAATAAAACTTTTAATTTTAACAGACTTTCCGGTTTTGGCCGGATTCCGGGCTAACTACTTCTCCGACGCAAAAATGGTTTTCACTATCGTGTTCAGCATGTCTTCTTACCCTGAAATCAAATATCTAATCAACTTCAAATAAAGCTTTTACTTTTAACTAACTTTCTGGTTTTTGCTGGATTCCGGGTGAACTACTTGTCCGGCGAGAAAATGGTTTTCACCATCATGTTGAGCATGTCCTCTTACCCCTAAATCAAACATTTAATCAATTTCACATAAAACTTTTAATTTTAACAAACTTTCTGGTTTTGGCCGGATTCCGGGCGCACTACTTGTCCGACGACAAAATGGTTCTCACCATCGTGTTCAGCATGTCTTCTTACCTTATAATCAACTATTACATTATCTGTTTAAAAATATTTCATTTTCCCCTTAATTTAGACACCCTCCCACACCCCTAAATGTAGGGCTACAGAGCCCATCTACGAACTCTACCTTACTCTTGACCTAAAGAATCCTCACATCAATTTCCATCAAAATGTCTCATTCCCTTCGAGAGTTATAGTGCGCACAGACGAACAGACGGAAAACTTTTGCGATGTCATAGGTGTCCCGCCACTTACGTTTTGGGATCCCAAAAAATGCTTTTTCCAAGATAAATTACAATCTATTATAAATCCAAGATAATGTGTTTCTTCTATTCTTTCAAGTATCACTCCATTGAATGTTAATGGCTGTGGCAGTTCTTCATGTGTTCCAGTTCTTTTGAACACCATATAATTTGTCTTTTTAGCATTCACTGCAAGGAAACTCTCGGACACGAAAACATGTAGACCTCGGAGCGCTCTCTTTGCGTTGTTTACCAGTTCATGTAATGTTTTCCCTGTAACTAAAATTGCAGTGTCATCCGCAAAAGATGTCAGGAGTCCTACTATATAAAATCTCATACAATCTACATAAACCAAATAAAGCAAAGGACCTAGGACTGAACCCTGTGGAACACCACATGATACATCAGCAACACTCGATATTTTGTTCTGTATACAAACACTCAATTTTCTTCCATGCAGGTAAGATTCAAACCATCTAAGACATGTTCCACGAACTCCTTAACCACTCAACCTATTCAACAGTATACTAAAAACCGCAGTATCAAATATTTTTTTAAAATCAATAAAAATATATATGTTAAAAGTAAAAGTTTTATTTGAAGTTGATTAGATATTCGATTTAGAGGTCAGAAGACATACTGGAGATGATGGTCGAAACCATTTTTGCGCCGGACAAGTAGTTAGCCCGGAATCCGGCCAAAACCGGAAAAAAGTTTTATTTGATGTTGGTTAGATGTTCGATTAAAGTGTAGGAGGACATGTTGAACCCGATGATGAAAAACCATTTTCTCACCGGACAACTAGTTCGTCCGAAATCCGGCCGAAACCGGAAAGTTTGTTAAAAGTTAAAGTTTTATTTGGAGTTGATTAGATGTTTGATTTAGGGGTAAGAAGACATGCTGAACACTTGTGTGAAAACAATTCTCTACCCGGGTAAGTAGTTCGCCCGGAATCCGGCCAAAACCGGAAAAAGTTAATGTTTTATTTGTAGCTGATTAGATATCCGGTTTAGGTGCAAGAAGAGATGCTAAATCCGTGTATGAAAATCATTTTTTACCCGGACATATACTTCGACCGGAATCCGGTTGGAGCCGGAAAATTTATTATAAGTTAAATTTTTATTTGAAGTTGATTAGATGTTCAATATTGGAGAGAAAAGATACGTTGAGTTGGTTTTTGAGCTTTCTTTTTTCGCCGGACAAGTTGTTTCGGAATTCGGCCGCAACCGGGAAATTGGCAGAAGTGGCAGGAAGTTTTTGTCAAAACAGATATGACTTGCAGGGCAAACAGACATGCTGAATCCATCTCTGAACTTGGTTGTCTCAGATGATTAGCTATTTGGCATTAATCTGTTTCTGAATTTTAATAGTAAAAATGTTCAAGGAGTCTGGCGAAGACTGGATCGGGCGAAGAGAAGACCCAATTGTCTGGACCAAATATTGAATTTTTGGGATCCCATCAAAACCTTTGGTCTTGTTTCTCTAGAAACAGCCTAATCATATTTTTCTGATTTCCTAACAAAGACAATAATGGCTAACAGAAGTAGACTTTCAATGAAATAATTATAAAGAGCTTGACGAGACCCATTAGGACCATTACGTGATACTTTTCACACACAAAAATAACACATAAGTGGTTTTCATTCGTAAACTCACGACTTTGGCCAAATTCTGACCAGCAAAGAGAACAAGTAATTTTTCACGATACATACTGTCTCGTTCCGGTATACCAATCTTCCAACCAGGCTTACCAGCGAATTTGCTACGTCGCTATATTTTTAAGTACCTCCTTAGCCCAATTACCGCAAAATGACTGAGTTGCTGAGAGAGCTGAGAATAAATACGGATACAGGCTACATTCTTACCACCAAATCAAAGCTCAAACTGACTTCAGAACCAAATTACAGTTCAACCAAATTTCCGGTTTCGCTGGACTACGGGCGTCTTGATTGTCCCGCGAGAAAATAAAATCCGAATATGGCTTTCTATCGAATCTCAAATTAGCTAGCCTCCAAATTCCCAGTTTCGGTCGGTTCCAGGTCAACTGCTTGTTCCGCAAAAAAGTTCAGATGTGGATTCAGCATGTCTCTTACACCCAAAACTGAGTCGACTTCAGAAAAATATTAACTTTTTACCAAATTTTATAAATGAATTCCAAGAAACCAGTTTGTGAAGGTTACGAATAATAACAGGAACTCGCTGAGCGACTGTGTTATAACGACTGTGTAACAACAAAAATGCCAATGAGAGCCGTAAGCGAATTTTTGTTTTTAAATCTGCCTGTTGTGTACCAAAACTAACTATACTTCCCACAAATTTTATGTTTAAAATTGCCAGTCCTCTCAACGTCCGAGCCCAAAACCTCAAACAAATGACGGACTATTTCATTAAACAGAGTGTAAGCTTCCTCAAATGGGACACAAGCGAAAATTTTGGAGTCCTTTATGATCACAGTGCCCTTTGAATCACAAATGAAACTAAAGTCCACCTGTCATAGATCAGCTCGTACATGTACACATTTCTAACAAGTGAGACATTTAACCAATCATTTAACTGAAAACTGGTAAGATGAATATGCTTCAACTCGACCCTTTCCAAATAAAATTACCATACTAAACAAAATTGAAACCTTTGCTGCATTGCACATCAGTTAAACATAAATATAAAGCTTTTTTTTTTACCGTTTAACAAAATAAACATGCTTGGGCTGAGTCGAAAAGGCACTGAGTTTCGCTGACCCTCTCCCTTCCTACGCTTTTATTTTATGCTCCTTCTGGGTGGTACCCGCACTTGAACTTCCAAGGGGGCCCTCAGCTATCTCCGACAAATTTACAAAGTGACACTCGACGCCATGTTACAAAATTGATATGGTAATGTCACTCTTATGTTCAGTCACACAAGTAACCTAAGCTCACACGCGCCTTGAATGAACTCGATCCTCGAACAGTGGGTGAAACCTTTTCTAATTGTACTAAATTAGATTATTCTATTGCTAAAATTACATAACTTCAACACGATTTAATCATTTTTTGTTTTTTTACACATAACAGACAAAAGAAAAAAGAAGAAGAAAGAAAAAATAAATAAAGAAAGGTAATAAAAAAAAAAATACCCCCCCCCCAAACCATACACAAATAATCATTTGTATACGCTTTTCACTCTGATCTATGTGTTCTGTACTTTTTGTCCGACCCACAGGCACCCCCCCCCCCGAAATAAATACCTGGATACGGACCTGCCTCACCCCCTCTAACAAAATTTCTTTACTCTTTTCTTAAACAATTGTGGGCCCCTGAAAGCCAGGGAGGACAGCTCCCCCCCCCCCCCCAAATGACAATCGACTATCTAATTGATCATTAATTTGGGATTCCTCCCCACCCCTAAATATAGGGCTACGGGTCATCTACGAGCTTGACTTGTACTTAGACCTGACTTAGACCCAAAGTATCTTCACGCCAATTTTGAACAAAATATCTTAATTCCTTCGAGAGTTAAAGTGCTAACAGACGCACTGACAGACAGACGGACGGATTGAAGGTCAAAATTTACGAAGTCATCGGTATCCGGTCACAAACGTTTTGGGATTCCAAAAGTGTAGGCTAACAGTTGGCTCTCTAATATGCACCAATGACGTACAGGTCGCGTGAATAATGGCTCTGGACTCAACCCGACCCCCAAATCTGGAGTTACACAATTACTTCCGCCCAAGAGATCTCTGCGCAGTGCGAGTCACCTTTGATCATTAGATGAAATGAACCGAACCATAAAATGCTCGAAGGGGGGAAAACACGGCAAGAGGTTCACGTATTCATGAGACTGGGACACAATTAAGTACTGGTCTGCTAATGGATAAATAGGAGTTGGCAGGTGCACCACCCTTCTACGAATCAGCCGAGCTCTACAAAATTAGCTTGGGCTCAAGGAATATTTACGAGCTCTATTGCTATGGTAGCTAAGCTTAACTAAAGCAAAACCGAATGACGCAATTTTATCATTAATGGACATCAATTACAGAAATCAGGCGACAAGGAAAATCAAGTGCTCAAGCGCTTAGAAGCAGAATGTAAAAGAATGAACTGAACTGACTTAGGTTTCTCCTTTCCCGTAACGTTTAATATTATTTATCCGTGAAACCAACAACTAAGCTCTCAAAGTATCACGAAATACGGCTCTGGCCATCTCTCATACAATCGGTTATGCTCACTATGAGCACTGTAGGCGTGTTCCAATACACTTTGTTTGCTACCTTGCTCACACCCTAATATGAACAGGACCAAAGGTTTTGATGCGATCCCAAAAATTTAATATTTGATCCAGACAATTGGTCTTGTATATATTCGGTCTTTGCCAGACTCCTTGAAAATTGTACTATTAAATATAGAAACAGAATAAAGCCATTAGTAAATCAAGTATTTATCACCCGTATTTTTCGCCTAAGAACAAAACGGAGTAAAGAAGAAGATAAGGAAAAAGAAGAAATTTAAGACACAACACAGATACAGCCACATGACGTTTTACAGAACAATTACGCAATCACGAACTATAAAAGTGTTTAAGCCAAGGTGGTTCCATTTCCCTGGAAATTTGAAATTACCCGATTCACTGCGATACTAGGGTCCGCAATCTGAGCCTCGTTTTTGTTGCAAGCTGCAGGTCCACTTCTCGGCCGATTCCGGACTGATTCTTTCTACATCCGTTTTTGCACTGCAGCGCTTCCGAGGAAGACGGCAGCGCTTCTCGAGAATCACGGACTTGCTCCCCGACCAAGTCCGTGCTTCCCTGCAAGATGCTGCATCGCTGCCGCTTCAACCAAGAAGAAAGTGAATCCAAAAACGCATAATATGCAAAAGCAAAGAAGTGCTACAGCAGCGATGCGGCAGCGCTATTGCAACAAAAACGAGGCTCTGGTGTTTTTCAATCATGAAGTTATTCCTCTCCCACAAGGGACAACTCAGCAGAAACTTTTCAAACCTGGAGTAAAGGGACCGGAGCTTACGTTTTTGGTACTCGGTTAACAAATTCCAAAACTGCGCGATATTCAGAACATGCGACAGTGCCACAGCGTTATACATGATCACGAGATACTTTCGACATAAAAGGAGTCTACTTGCGACGATAGAACCGTGTGCAGTACGAAGTTTTTCTCGACGTGTTTCACGAGTAGTACACGAGTTTCTTTAAGGTTGCGGTCTATCGGCAGACCAAGGTATACGACGTGAGATGAAACAGTAATTGACTCGCTACCCAGTTGAGGGTGTTCAGGTTGAGAGGAACTGTCATTCAAAAATAGTACTGCAGATTTAGATGTGTTGAACTCGAGGCGAAATTCATCTCGTAGGGTCACGAAACTCGATTGCAGACCACTAGTAGACCGACTTAAACTCAATAGGTCGTCCGCGTACGTAAGTAGCGACACATTTATGCTCTTGACGATACATGAAACATTGACACTTGCCACTCGCCTAGGCATTTGAAAAGCTGTTATTGTAGAAACTAGGGGATAAAAATGAACCCCGACGAACACCTTTCTCTACCGAAACAACCACTGAAGTGACGCGGTTTCCTATTTATACACTCGCTTTCAAACGGCAATACAGTATATGGTACAGTATACGGGTGACGCGGGATTTACACCTTGCTGGTAGGCCACTAGAGGGGCCTGAGCATTCGTCGACGAATCAAACGCTCTACTAACATCTAAAGCACCGATCACTATGAGGTCACCAGATCCATTAGAATCCGCTAGAATAGCGGCCAAACTGAAAAGAGCGTGAACGCGTCCTAGTCCTGGTCGAAATTCGAACTGGTGGTCAGGCATTCGGCAAGAATGCTGAATTTTTTTTTAAACTCGAAGCTCGAGAACTTTACAAAGTACTGGGGCAACGGTGATAGGCCTATACGAAAAACACTGATCCGCGGGTTTACCTTTTTTAAGGATAGGTGATAGCAAGCCAACACAAAAAGAATGAGGTTGTATACCGGTAGTGAAGATAACCTGGAACAGTGGCGTCAGATGCTCCACAATCAAAGTGGTACCATGTAAAAGATTTAGTGCCCACAGATTGTCTTCACCACGGGAATGTTTTTTCTCCAGCTTTAAAATAGCATCAGATACGTTTCCGTAAGTAACAACAAACTCTGGGTCACACTGGTTGGATAGTAATGATTCTAGCCTATGTACGAAGGGATTAGACACATTTGGGTCGGGGGCACTGAATTCTTTGGAAAAACACCATTCCCAATCTTTTTCATTAATGGAATCATGGGGTTTTCCGGCAGCCGATTCACTCAATCCTGCTTTCCAGATTAGAGCTGGACCACTTATGATTCTGGAGGAGTATTCTTCTTTTAGTTTGGTAAGGTGAGCTTTTAGTTGCTTGTCAAAGTTTCGTTTCGTCCATAGACGGAGTGAGTTAACAGGGCCGGAATTGGGATGGTCACATTCTTGCCAGACTTTGAACCAGGACTTGCCTTCATTGCCACACTTAACTAGAGCTCGATTTTGCGAGAATTTGGGAATTTCTGTTTTTTTTCTGACCTTTCTAGTAGGAACCGCTTTTTTTCTGCTGAAAGCAGCGAGTGAGTAATCTCCGCAGGATATATTGACAAGTACTCTCGCTTCCTTGGGATCGGTATTGGAGCTCACTTGGAGTAAAATGGAAGGGGATGTGTATATCTTTGCAAAAAGTGAGTTCAGCACTCGATGATACAGATAAGTATTCCATTCACTTACAACTTTCCACTTACCGTCTTTGGGTGGACGTAGAGCTGGTTTTATGCTAAGAGACGCTAGTAGTGGAAGATAATCCTCGAACACAGCCTCTTTCAAAACAGTTATATTTCCGTTAATTTTCTTAGAACAGACCGCATGGTCTATGTTCAAAACGGATCCGGGGTTGTGAACGAAGGAAAAGTCACTATCTTTTGGGAGAAGGCAAGTTTACCATCGAAGACGCCGTTTAGCAGTTGACTACGCGAACAGGTGCTGTCAAGGAAGTCGCAATTGAAGTCGCCCATGACTACGCACTGCAAATTTTTCTTGGTCGCAGACTTCAGGCATTTCGCTAGATCACGAACTGTGTTCGTAAATTTCGGTTCTATCTTCGATTTATCATCATGGATTCATGGTAGTGTGTAGGAAGATATACATTGAAGAAAGCGGGATTACCGGAAGATATAGCCAGGAAGTGGTCATGCGTAAACAGCACTTTGCTGTCCATGCACGGGCGGCAAACAGTCGCCAGGCCATCGGAGAGACGTCCGAGTTTTTGCGGGCTCGACATGAAAAGTATGTTCGTGCGAGAACTTTAGGAGAGTAACATTGTGAGGAGAGAGCATGTGTTCTTGTATGTCTGCACAGTACTTTGAATTATCACAAGTTTGTGGGGGACTCTCCCGTTCATGTTCCATGAGGAAATTTTGACACAAGTTGGGCTATTGGACATTGGGCCGTTTTAGCTCACTGACAATTTTTTGTATAGCGGGGCACTTGAAAGAATGGCACGTGTGGCGTTTTGATTTGCAGAGGGCGCATGCGATAGGGTTTACACGGCTGGTCAGAGCTAGAACCGTGACCCTCCCTCCACATCTAGAGCAAATTTGCTGGCTAGAGGAGGTAGCAGCAGTATGACCAAAATTCTGGCAGTTGAAAAAGCGCTTAGGAAGAAAAACAAATTCCTCGACGGGGTATCGCTCCAAGTTGATTTTAGGAGGGTTTTTCATGGCGTGGTTCAGATGTTGGCGGGATGAGAAGGATACTTTGAAGCATCTGGCCTTGCCGCATTGATCAGCTTTTTCACAGTTCGCTATACATCTCCTCAGTGCATCGTCATTAACATGTGCAGGAACAAACTTGAGCGTACCGTTGGAGGTGGACGTTTTAACACTTGCCTGGGTTTCAGGCGATTTTTCGCTAATAGAGGTTGCTAGGATTGCAGCGTTAGATTTGTTCCTAGTTACAAGGCGCAATTTTAGTTACGAGGAGTTCAAAACCATCATCATTCAGAGCATCACCACAAATATTGGACAGAAAGTTTTTCCTTTCTTCTGCGGTGACAATAGTAGGAGGAGGCTTTTTCATGACTACTGAGTAAGATGGAGGAGGAGGGAAAGACTAATTGCCTTGGGCAGCAACGGGGTTGCCTCCAGGCCACGGTAATGGCGCTTGGTTAAAACGGTCAATCAGGCCGTTAATTGCGACTCATTCACGGTGGACACAAGCAGCAATCTCTTCGTTGCAGGCGGGAACTTCTTGGGGCTCGAAAATAACAAAATGCGGAAGCTGTATCTTTTCTTTGGCGCAGCGAGCGAACATCTTCGCAATGTCAAGAAGGTTTTACTCTTCCTTTAAATGTTTCACCACAGGTTACCTAAGTCTGACTCGCGATAGATGGTTTCCTTCCCTTCTACGATCGCTTCACGGCTGAAGAACTCATTCCCTCGCCGTATAAGAACTTTCGTTTTTACACCTGCTTGGATGGCTCGTGAGACAAAGTTCAGAACTGCATTCCCCATCAGATTTTCACCCATCAAAAACATGTTTTGCACGGGTGAAATGAAATGCGACTTCCCTTGTCGAGAGCCAGTGCATTACCATCGGCTAATCATCTGAGAAAACAAAGCTCAGGTATGGATTCAGCATGTATATTTAGACCTATTTGTCATATCCACTTTGACAAAACTGATCAAAACTTCCATTTTCGGTTTCAGCCGAATTTTGGTCGAGCTACTTGTCCGACAAAATATTAAAGCTCAAAAACTAATTCAGCACATCTCCTTACCCATATATCGAACCTCTAATCAACTTCAGCTAAAACTTTAACTTTTAAGAAATTGGTCGGTTTCCACCGGATTCCGGGCGCACTATATGTCCGGGTAGAAAGGGGTTGTCACATACGGATTCAGCATGACTTCTTACCCCTAAATCCAACATCTAATCATCTTCAGATATAACTTTTACTTCAACAAATTTTCCGGTTCTGGCCGGATTCCGGGCGAACTACTTTTGCGACTAGAAAATGATTTTCACATAAATGTACAGCATGTCTTCTTATGCCTAAATCTAACGTCTAATCAACTTCAAGTACAACTTTTACTTTTAACAAACTTGCCGGTTTTGGCCGGATTCCAGTCGAACTACTTGTCCGGCGCGAAAATGGTTTTCATATTCGTGTCCAGCATGTCTCCTTATCCCTAAATAAATTATCTTATTAGCTATTAAAAAATATTTTGTTCGCCCCTTAATTTGAAACCCCTCCCCCACCCCTAAATGTAGGGCTACATAGCCCATCTGCGAACTCGACATGTCCCTTGACACAAGGAATCCTCAGATAAAGTTTCATGAAAATATCCTATTTCCTTCGAGAGTTCTCCTGCTCACAGAAGGACAACTTTTATGAAATCATAGGTCCACTCCACTTATGTTTTGGGATCCCAAAAAGTCACAGATTTTCAAAGTGTGTCTCATCTGACAACACCCACTCGAGAACACATATTAGTTCACTTAGAAACGTAATCCCTTTGCGTAAATCGTAATTCGGTTTTCATTCACAGTATTGTCCGTCTTTGTCTTTCCAGTTTTGCTTTTTGGCATCCCAAAACGTAAAAGTATACTCAGTAAACATCTCACAAGTTGTCCGTCTCTCTGTCTGTCCGTCTGTCAGCACGATAACCCTCGACGGGAATGAGGGAACGAGTACGTAGATGGGCCCGATAGCTGCATATTTAGGGGAGGGGGGGGGGAGGGGTGTCAAATTAAGGGGCGATAAGAATCTTTTTTAAAAGCTAATGAGATAGTCTATTACGGGGTAAGACGACATGCTGAACACGAATATGAAAACTATTTTTTCGCCGGACAAGTGGTTCACCCGGGATCCGGCTAAAACCGGAAAGTCTGTTAAAAGTAAAAGCTATATCTGAAGTTGATTAGATATCCGATTGAGGGGTAAGGAGACATGCTGAATCCGAATCCGAGTTTGTCAAAAATAAAAGATTAACCTGACGCTGATTGGAGGTTCGATTTAAGGATAGTGAAACATGCTGAATCCGAATATAAATATATTTTGTCGCCGGACAAGTAGATCGCCCAGAATCCGGCCATAGCCGGAAAATCTGTTAAAAGTAAAAGTTTTATATGAATTTTATTGGGTGTTCGATTTGCGGGTAAGAAGACATGTTGAATTCGTGTATGAAAATCATTTCATACCTGGACACATAGTTCGCCACGAATCCTGCTGAAATCGGAAAATTTGATCAAAGTTTAAGTTTAATCTGAAGTTGATTAGAGGTTCGACATAGAGGTATGGAATTACAATGAATCTGTTTTTGAACTTTATTTTTTTTGCAAGATAAGTAGTTCGCCCGGAATCCGGCTGAAACCGGAAGTTTGGCAGAAGTAAGGCAGGAACTTTCGTCAAAGTAGACATGACGCAGGCTATAGGGGTAAACTCACATGCTGAATCCATATTTGAACTTCGTCTTCTCAGATGATTACCACTGGACCTCTACAAGACCCGATGGTCTGTAAACAGGACCGTATCCAGGAATCAATTTCGGGGGGGGGGGAAGGGGGCCTTTCGGGGGGGGGATGCCTGCTGGTCGGACAAAAAAGTACAAAAAACACATGGATCAGAGGGAAAAGCCTATAGAAATTGTTATCTTTGCATGTTTCAGGGGGGGGGGTCAACCCCCTACCCCCCCCCCCTCGATACGGCCTTGTCTGTAAATATAAAAATTTTGTGATCCCATCGAAACCTTTGGTCTTGTATAAATTGGAACAAGCCCCGTAGGCTTGTTCCAACACACTACTGGCTTTACTTTCATCAATCTTGAAATGTATTTCGTTTATTATACCTTGTTCAAACACACTAATATCAAAGTCATAAAGTTTGAGATCCCATTTGATCATACCCTTCCTAACGCGAAAACAAATATTATGACTAATTGACAACTCAAACACTTTGTGAGACATGAAACCAGACAAACACAGTGCGCATCTTACGAAAAGTGCTGTGTAAAAGAATACGAGATTTTAATCTGATGGATGTCGTAATTCACGTACGACGTGAACGATCACAGGCGTCACTTCGCTGAAACCTAAGGGGGTTCAGCAGCGGCGTCCCGGGCCCCCTTCGTGGCCCAGTGACTAACGGGCGGTTTGAAGTGCTTGGGGGGGGGGGGGGGTCGATACTCCAAAATTTACTTGTCGGAAATATAGCTCGGCTAAACAGACAAACGGTCCAGAAACAATAAACAAGAAATATACTGCACTGCAGTTTCAAGAAACCAGTTTGTGAAAGGTAAAGGTCATGCATACTAACAGGAACTCGCTTAAGATCGAGTCCCCCATGGCATCTTCTTAACGACTGTGTAGCAACAAAATGCCACTGAGCGCCGTGGGCGATTTCTTAGGGGATTTAGCATATTCGGAAAGAATTTAAACCTCCTCCCGTCTCAATTTCTTTCAAAATAGAGCTGAAAGCTCATATGGCACCTTCTCAGGCTAGCTAGCTTGTATTTCAGCTAAGAGTCGGCCTCTCCCGGCGAATAAAGAACCGGTGCCTCCCCCCCCCCCCCCGGTACCAAAAACCTCTGTGGCAAAAACAAGTGCACGAGCGCTCAGACATGGGGTGTGAATGCTTATCACATCTTATGTACAAACAGCGTTAGAACCAATACATTTCACATCACCAATAATAAAAAAAATATTAAGCCTGCCAGTCCGACTCTTTAAACCTTTTTTCCGTTAGCAAGGTAATACAAGTGTAATAAAACCAAATCGTTTTATTGCCATTGTCACAACTTCCTTAAAATCGACATATCATCGATCATTTGCTACAACTGTCCAGTTTCCAACACATCATTAAGGGTTAAAGTAGACCGCGTAGTCTTATTTGTTGCTGTTACACCAAAATTGGCATCTGTAGACATATACCCACAAGTATACAAGAGCTGAACTTGAGATATGTCTTTGATGAACTTAACTCACCAGATATCTGGGCCCAGTTACCCATGAACGGGGGGGGGGGGGGGACCTCTCAAATTGCATATTTAGACCTAAATATCCTCGAACATACCAACTTAGAGTTTGATTTCAGTCACGGGTCATAAACTTTACTCATGGGCAAACTTGGCCCACTTGTCTATCAACGGGAGGGTGGGGAGTGGTTCAACTCCACACGTATATTCCCAACCCGATGATCCAAAAACACATAGGAATTTCATCTCCAGTTCTTGTAAAGTTAAAAACAAAACAAAAAATGGGCAATGTGGGCCAAATTGCCCCTGACCAAGTGGTGGTGGGGTTTGGGGCCCACAAAAAGCAAAAAGAGACCCCAATGCTCACAAACCTACTAAGTTTCAACTTGATACCGGATGATTCCTGTCACGGGTAACGAACTTTGCTCCTGGGCAATCTGGGCCCAGTTGCCCTCGAACGCCCCCCCCCCCCTCCCCCAGTGTTGTCGGATAGTCGGTAAATATAACAGAATCGGCGTGAAGCGCTGCGTTTTTTTTGTAAAAACAGTTGATTTTTCCACGAAAACCATCGGTTTTTCTGAAAATCAGTTGATTTTTCGTCAAAACTGTTGTTTTGTCTTGAAAATGGTCGTTTTTTTTCTGCACAAAAGGTCGGTAAAAATGACCAGCCAGGCGGTCAAAACCTCGACCCCCCCCCCCAAAGGTTTTGGACAGGGTTGGTCACCAAGAACCAGGGTGTATGAGTTGCTTCAGGATGCTTTGGGTTACTGAGGGTTACTTTTGGTTACATTGGGTTACATTGGGTTACTTTGGGTTACATTAGGTTACATTGGGTTACTTTGAGATACTTTTGGGTTACTTTCCAGGGTGTACGAAGTTACTTTTGGTGACCAACCCTTGGATTTTGGCTAGTCACGCCTCTGCTCATAGTGATGGCAGCGAAATAGTCAACGGTCAAAATCTTCACTGGCGCCCCATACCTTTTCTTCAGTTCCATCTACAAAGGAGCAATTAACTTAAACTGAAATTAATTCACGGACAATGAACTTTTTCTTTAATATTCTTATGAAAGAGAGCAGAGTGATTTGAGGCTGCCTGAACTTTCGAGCAGATGTATTAAATAGATTTGCCAAAATGCTAACGACTTTCCTTCTTTGCTGACAAAATTGGCATGTTTGACAGAGCAAAGTTATTCTTTCTAAATTAGTCTAATTAGTAATTAGTAAAATTAGTATTATTGACTGGATTGGGTCAATAATGCTTACAACATTGCTCGAGTGGGGAGAGATGAAATATATTAAGCACCATTGATTTTTTTTTTTAGACCCACGTAGCATTTTTCCGAACATTTTGATTATTTACTTTTTGGGCTACGACTCCTCCTCCACTCGGTGACGTTAATATTTCCTTAATCTCTTTAACGTCACCTACTCTTTCTAAACAAATATACACAGTTTAAACTTTAATAAATTTTAACTTCTCCATTTCAACTATTTAATTTTTTTTTTGTTTTATTTAAATTTATCAATTTAATTTTAACCATTGCTTTTTCTTTTAAGACTTATCCTAGCTTTGGTTCGAAAATGATAATCGACATGGAAGTTGTTAATTTGGGAGATGACTGACAGGCAGATTGGATAAATTTCCTCTTTTAAGTTTTCTAGAGCAAAAGACTCAAGAGCTTTCAAAAAATATAATATCCCAAGTCCAAACTCCTTTCAGTTTGGTTTATCTATTACTTGACAGGATTCCAGCAGAAAAAAATCTAGGTGAAAAATGTATTAAGTTAGCACTAATTTGCGTGATCAAATGTGCTTTTTAATCCAATAAAACCAACAACGCGTAAACTTAAAAGCTCATCTGAGAAGTTGTAACTTATTGAATTCAATTTCAGTTTATTTTATTTCCAAACTGGGGAGCAGACTAGCCAATCGTTTAATTGTCAACATCAAATGTGTTGTCGTTTCAAATAACGTAATCCGGTATCTTACTTAGAGCCCGCGCTGTTGGAATCGTCTGTGCTCTTTTCTCTTATTCTGGTACGAGGAAACTATGTCGCCAAGGGCGACAATTACAAAGACATATTTTCAAAAAATATCTGGAGATCAAAGTCCACTTAGCTGGAAATTGGGAGGCATCGCCATCACCTGGGCAATGGGTAGGGGTTGCCAAGGCAAGAGAACCAAAACAGAAAAATGAGCAGACAAAAAACGTTCGCAATACTGACAGACTATCGTAACTAAACTGGTTTATTTCCTAGCAACAACGACATAACTGAGATACAATAAAAATGTTTTAGAAGAATATGATCTGAGCAATATAGAAAAATATTTCCCAAACCATCAATTGTGTTGCGAGAGCAACACTTTGGTTTCGACGTGTTTTTTTTTGTTTTTTTCTTCCTAGTACCCTGATTTCCACTTATTCCTAGAAAGTGGAAAGGGGCTAACCTGTACGGATTTTACGGAAAGTATGGACCCTAGGCCAGATTGATGAATATGACATTACATTTTTGAAAGCTCCGTATAACTCTTGCCTGAGGCCAAAAAAGGATGTTTTTTCTTGTAATTGAGCCAGAGCCTACACTGTGTCAAGTGAAGTGGAGTTGTATGGCCTATGTAAGAGAGGACTATCTGAAGTTATGCAGACAAGCTTTCGTTTCATCAAACCATGTTTCTGCTTTCGAGTGGAAAGCTCCGTCTAGCAGGCAAGCAGACAGGCACCAGTTTGAAATTGAACATTGACTAAAATCTATAAGTGCTAAATATGTGCGGCAGTTCCCTGGCCCCACAGCCAATATATCTTCTTTGAGTGATAAATAGACAAATTTACAGAATCAAAAAGTGTAATTTTTCCCACGGGGCCAAAACTGCTGCCATCTATTGTTTCTACTCGTTTCTGTTCGTAATTTCAGCTGAGTTCATCATTCCATTTCTTACACTTGGGAGTGAGGAAGAGATGTGATATCAGATAGGCCTCTTAAAATATAAAAGTTATCTCATTGCTAAAGAAACTGGAGCTTCTCCTTTGCTCCTTTCTAAGTGGTGCTATTAGAAAGTTGGCGAAGGGCAGAAAAGTCAACTTTTAACTAATACAGATAGAAAGCGATAGACCTTAATGAGGTGATCAAAGTGTTGAAAAGTTTAGAGGGGAACAGTTTGAAAGTTTAGAGGGGTCGACAACTTCAGTAGTAAGGTACACACTGAAACCAAAAATAGGTCAATCCCAATCGTGAGGCATGTAGGGTACTTGTAAGCAACAATCGACTGCTAGACCATAATCATCTTCGGCGATCAGAGATTACCAACTTTTGTAGTTGGTGTACCTATTCATCCTATTATTTCTTTCCGGTACATTTGATCGTGAGAACAATTTGGTACCATGTCTATCACGGGGAGATGGACTTGTAAGTATGAATCGGTTGCTAGAAGGGGTTCATGAGGGGCTAGAAACTTGCGAAAATTGGTGCAAGTTTAATTTGATCTCTATAATCTGAGGGTAAGAAAATGAGTGTCCTTGCTCTATCAGTATAACTTTGAACTAAGTCTTGAGGGGTTGGCAACTTTAGTGGTAGGGTACATACTCAAACAAAGAATAGGCGGAACCCAATTTTGAGACATGTCGGGGACAATCGTCTGTTATACCATAATCATCTTCCGACATTTCCTAGTTTGCTCACCTACTTTGTTTCTGGTGTTTTCGATGATAAAGACATTTTTGGTTCATGTCATCGTTCAAGAATCGGTTGCTTTAGCATTGTCCTTCTCATGAGATGCTACAATGGCCTATGGTGATGGTCTATCACTGTAACATAGAATTAAGTGTTAACACAACGGATACTAATGATAATGTAAAACAACGACATAGTTTCGGAATAATTAGCAGAGTGGGATCTATGATATTTTGATCCTGAAAAGTTACGGATAGCTTTAAAACTAGATCATATAAGATGATGTTGTAAGTTTTCACCAGTCACGATGTCTACGATTGAAAAAGACAAAGTTCAACTGGCTTCAAAGTCAGTTTAGTCTCTACTTCCGATATTCTGTTGTTGTTCTTGGGATCCCAAAACGTATGTGGGATACCTATGACATCGCATAAATTGTCCGTCTGTCCGTCTTCCCGCACTATGACTCTCGAAGGGAATGAGATACTTTAATGAAACTTGGTGTGAGGATTCTTTGGGTCAAGAGTAAGGTCGAGTTCCTAGATGGGCTCTGTAGCCCTACATTTAGGGTTGGTGGAGGGAGTTTAAATGAAAGGGCAAATTAAATATTTTTAAACAAATAATGGGATAGTCGATTATGGGGTAAGAAGACATGCTGAACACGATGGTGAAAACCATTTTTTCCCGGACAATGAGTTAGCCCGGTATCCGGCCAAAACCGGAAAGTCTGTTAAAAGTGAAAGTTTTATTTAAAGTTGATTAGATGTTCATTTAAGGGGTAGGAGACATGCTGAACACGATGCTGAAAACCAGTTTCTCTCCGGGCAAGTAGTTCGCCCGGAATTCGGCCAAAACCGGAAAGTTTGTTAAAAGCAAAATTTATTTGAAGATGATTAGATGTTCGATTTAGGGGTAGGAAGACACGCTGAACACTAATGTGAAAAGTCTTTTCCACCCGGACAACATTCACCCGAAATCAGGTCAAAATCTCAAAATTTATTGTGTTGCGAGAGCAACGCTTTGGTTTTGTCCTTGTTGTTTTTTTCCTATGACTCCGATTTCATATTATTCCTAGTAACGGGTAAGGGTCTAACTGGTTTTTACGGAAAGTTCGGACCATAGGTCGGATTGATGAATATGACATTACATTTTAGAAAGCTCCGTAGAACTCTTGCCTGGGGCTAATAAGGATGGTTTTTGCTTGTCCTCGAGCCAGAGGCTGCGCTGTGCGAAGTGAAGTGTAGTTATATAGCCCATGTCAGAGAGGACTATCTGAAGTTGTGTAGCAAACCTTTCGTTTCATCAAACCATGTTTCTGCTTTCGAGTGGAAAGCTCCGTTCTAGCACGCAAGCAGGCAGGCACAAGTTTCAAATTGAAGATGCACTAAAATTTATAAGTGTCAAATATATGCGCCAGTTACCCAGCCCCACAGCCAACATTTCTTCTTTGAGTGATAAACAGAAAAATCTACAGAAACCAAAAAGTGGCTTTTTCCCACGGGTCCGAAAGTGCTGCCATCTATTGTTTCTATCCATGTCTGTTCGCGATTTCAGCTGAGTTTATCATTCTTTTTTTTTTGCACTTCGGTTTGCGGTAGAGAAATGGTATTAGCCGTGCCTCTTAGACTTTAAAAATACTCTCATTGCTAAAGAAACTAGAGCTTATCCGTTGCTCTTGTCTAAGTGGTGACGTTAGAAAGTGGGCCTGCAGCAAAAAAGTCAACACTTGAATTAAGACAGGTAGAATTTTTTTTTACGGCAGTCGATAGCCGTTGATGAGGTGATCAAAGTATGTGTCATCCTTTTTTTGGTACAAAAATTCCTTCATGAGATACACCAGTTTGAAAATTTTCAAGGGGTTGACAACTTCAGTAGTAAGGTACACACTGAAACCAAAAATAGGCGATACCAGTTGTGAGACATGTAAGGGACTTGTAGGCAACAGTCGCTCATAATCATCTTCGGCAATGAGGGGTTTGCAGCTTTTGCTAGTTGGTGTACCTGTTATTTATTTCTGGTGTATTCGATGGTAAGAACAATTTGGTTCCCAATGGTAAACACGCAAGGGACGTGTAAGTAATAATCGGCTGTTATGCTACAATAATCTTCAGCGATGAGGGGTTTCCAACTTTTGCTTGGTGTACCCGTTATTTGTTTTCGGTGAACTTGATATCTATCACGGAATAGGGACTTCCCGATGAAATATTTATCTCAAAATAGTACTATGAAGTAGTACGACAAAGTAGCATGCAGTACTAACTGATGCTACTACATGCTTCTACTTCAAGACTACCGTGTTACTGCATACTACTATATGCTACTATTAGCAAGACTGGATGCTACTATGGCAAGACAGGATGCTACTTGATACTACTACTTAAGATTGGACCAGTGTGAGGCACATTAAATGATAGTATTCTTTGCTATTACTTACATGCAACTTTTTCGTACTACTACCATACTACCACGCAGGCTACAACTTTTGACGCATCGGATACAAACGAAAATGTAAAACAATGAGATAGTTTCCTAATAGCTAAGAAAAGTTACGAATAGCTTTATAATATCAACTAGATTATATAAGATATTGTTCCAAGTTTTCATCCGTCACGATGTCTACGATTGAAAAGGGTAAAGTTCAACTGACTACAAATTCAATTTAGTCCCTTCTTCTGTATATTATTTTGTTGTTGTTTTTACTACGCTGAAGAATATCTTTTGATTATGTGATTATATTTTTTAGAACATCCCGTTTTAAAAGCTTCTATAAGTTGACAACTTCAGCATTAACCGACAGCGAAGAAACAAATCTAGTTTGAAAGTTTCAAGGGGTTGACAACTTCAATAGTAAGGTAGACACTGAAACCAAAAATAGGCGATACCAGTTGAGAGACATGTAGGGGACTTGTATGCAACAGTTAACTGTTAGCTCATAATCATCTTTGGCAATGAGGGGCTTGCATCTTTTGCTAGTTGGTGTTCCTGTTATTTGTTTCCGGTGTAATTGATGGTAAGAACAATTTGGTTCCCAATTGTAAAACATGCAAGGGACTTGTAAGTAATAACCGGCTGTTATGCTACAATCATCTTTAGGGATGAGGGGTTTGCAACTTTTAATAGCTGGTGTACTCATTATTTGTATCCTGTGAACTTGATGTCTATCACGGGAGAGGGACTTGTAAGTAAGAATTGGTTGAGGAGGGGCTAGAACTTTTGCAAATTGGTGCACACTGTATTCGATTTCTATAAATCTGACGGTAAGAAAGTTTGTATCGATGGTCTATTGCTGTAACCTAGGATTGACTGTTTACGCAACGGGTACAAACGATAATATAAAACAATGAGGTAGTTTCGTAATAATTAATAGTGTCATCGATGGTATTTTTTAATCCTGAAAAGTTACGGATAGCTTTATAATACCAGCTAGATTATATAAGATAATAATAATAACAATCTGTATTCAAAGCCAGAGGCCATATACATGAACAGGTTATGCACTGATTAAGCAACAAAATTAAACAAAATATAACAAAAATTCAACTTCTATTCTCACGAATCTTGACTCCTTCATCAATAAATCTACACACTTTGCATATTATCTGTGCCAATGCACAATCCAAGATATTTGAAAGCCGCAAATTCCACCAAAGCAAAGACACCCTTAAATCAGAAAGCTCATGACACTTCAGCAGAAAGTTCTCCAAGTCATCGTTCCCTTCGTTACATAAAAGGCAGGGTGTCACTAAACTCGGTTCTCCATTTTTTCTTTTTAAAAATGTAAGTTTCCTATGTACTGGTTTAGCAATTCGCTTTCAACTGAATCCAATATCTGAGGTACTTATTAGGCAAATTTAATTTAAAATAATACTCCGCTCCAAAAATATATTTTACGGATTTATATAACCATGGCGATTCTGACCTTTCAACCGCGCCCCACCATTGCTGACTTTCCTGGTCGTGAAAAGTCTCAGTCACCTTCTTAATTATTCCGCTGTGATCCGTTGTTGGTCCAAGGCCATCATTCCACACAAATGATAGCCCTACTTCATCCAGCAGTGCTTTAATCTGGAACGGCCAAGTTCTTTTCTTACCCATTTTAAGAAGCTCACTATATGCAGCCTTGACTAATCTAGCTTCTGGCATTCCAACTAACTTAAGCCAGAATCTAAGCATCTGGATTTAGCCTACATTTTCTAACGGGAAATATTCCGAGGTCTCCATTTAAAGCTTGGGAATGTGTTGTCTGGTGCAATCCATATACTCTTTTGTAGTACTGCAACTGAATCGACTCGGCATCAGATCCCCATAATTCAGCCCCATACTGAAACACTGGCATCACTTTCGATGTAAATATTTGTTTATGCATCTTCAGATCTTGTAAACCCATTAATGTCCTGTTTCTAAAAATTGCTGCTGATGCTATTTTTTCCAAGTTTTCATCCGTCACGATGTCTAGGATTGAAAAGGATGAAGTTCAACTGACTGCAAAGTCAATTTAGTCCCTTCTTCCGATATTCTTTTGTTGTTGTTTTTACAACAACATGTTCTGTGATGATGTTATGTTTTGACGTAAAAACAAATCTGTTTTTTAGATTATATTGAATTGAACTGAATTGAACAACGCTGAACAACAGCTTTTGATCATGTGATGATTCTTTTTAGAACATATCTTTTAAAAAGCTTTGATAAGTTGACTACTTCAGCATTTAACCGACAGCGAAGAAACAAAACGACGAAGCCAGACAAAGGTTGCCGCAACACTTGACGTTGCCCAGGCAACGTAGGTCTAGTTAAAAGCTAAAGTTTTATTTGTGGGTAAGAAGAAATGCTGAAGACGAGTATGAAAACTATTTTTTCGCCGGACAAGTAATTCGCCCAAAATCTGGCCAAAACCGGAAACTTTCTTAAAAATAAAGGTTTTATCTGAAGTTGACTAGATGTCCGGTTTATGGCCAAGGAGACATGCTGAATCCGAATATGAAAATTATTTTCTCGCCGGACAAGTAAATTGCCGGGAATCCGGCCAAAACCGAAAAATTTGTTTAAAAGTAAAAGTTTAATGTGAATTTCATTAGTTTACGGGTAACAAGACCTGCTGAATCTGTCCATGACAACCATTTTCTACCTGGAGACATAGTTCGCCACGAATCCGGCTGAAATCAGAAAACTTGTTAAAAGTTGAAGTTTTATCTGAAATTGATTAGAGGTTCGACATAGGGGTAAGGAGATACGCTGAATCTATTTTTGAACTTCAATTTTGCAAGACAAGAGGTTCGCCCGGAATCCGGCTGAGACCGGAAATTTGGCAGAAGTAAGGAAGGAACTTTCGTCAAGGTAGACATGACGCAGGCCATAGGGGTAAACGCACATGCTGAATCTATGTTCGAACTTAGTCTTCTCAGATGATTTCAATTTGCCTTAATCTGTTTCTATACTTTATTAGTAAAGTTCTCAAGGAGTCTTACGAAAATTGGATCTCTACAAGACCCGATTGTCTGGATCAAATATTTAAATTTTTGGGATCCCATCGAAACCTTTGGTCTTGTTCATTCTGAAGGTGCATTTTGATACTTGTCAAATTCCTACCATGGAAAATAATAAAGCTGCTTCTACTTTTATGATCATTTTGATGTTTAAAGTTTAATTGAAAAGCCAACTTATTTTTGTGTCATTTAACTGAATAGGCTACACTGAATTATTTGGATTCTTCAAAGGGATTTACTTATTTTTCCACTATCTACTCTAGTTCTGACGTTCAGAATATCCTGACAGCGTAAATTCTATTATGACGCGGGAAATTTTAATCTCAACACAAACGCGGCTTTTCAGTCAGCAGTGGTGAGATTGGTAAAGATTGCTTAGAGCCTGAACAAAAAAAAAATCATAAATCTTTCTCGTAAGGCATTCAGCAAAAGTACAAGCGCGAAGAGGTACGAGAAATAACACGAAAATTCCACTATTTGAAAATCGATTATTCGTGAATAGCGGAAAAACGAAATAACGCATTTTCAGCGGGTCTCCAAGCCAATTTAAGTGAATAAGTGATGGGTAACTAGATTGTCTTATCCCAGCCCTTTTCGGTTCAGCTTTAAAGACTTTCCAATGCACTAACAGACACTACAACCAGAACATCTTCCGGCAATATCCCAGAAAAGCCATACTCTTACAAACCCGGTAAGGATCCAAAGAGCAAAAACAAGAGCTCGAAGCTCATATGGCACTTGCAAGGCTGGGTCAGAGGAAGTTCGTCGGTCTGTTGGGATTATTTGTAAGCAAAACCCTCGAGACAAAACCCTTGGAAATCACAAGAATATATCGTTTGGTAATGCATTTGGTTGTGATGATGCGCACTTTAGGGGCGCTAGAAATTCGTCTGTAATAAAAACTCTTGAAGCAAAAATGATGATGAGCTCATTGGTTGAATTAAATGTATAGTTTACTCAAAAGTATCATTTGTACTTTAAGAAATTCAGTTGTAAGCAAAGCCTGGCTTGAGGCAAAAATGATCTAATCATGTCAAGTCTCCAATGTTTAAGCCAAGTTTCATGGTCCTAGCACATCTGGAAGTACATTAACTCGTGATCACCAGAATTCCGGAGCCCCCCCCCCCATCTAACTCCCCCCACAGCGCTCGAATCCGATCCAGTTCTGTCACTGATGAATCTAGGGCTTGTGCTTGTTCTTCCCACCAATTTTCATTCCAATCGCTCCCCTCTAAGTGTGTCACAAGATTTACGGCTCCCCCCTCTGACCCCCCCCCCCCTTGGATCCGGCTCGGACTTCATATGGCACATCAGAGACCCGAGGTCTTTCCAAATATCAAGTTTCATTAAGATCCGATCACCCGTTAAAAAGTTATACGTACCTCTAGATTTCGGATTCCCCTTCCCTCCACTCCCCCCACGGTGGTCGGATCGGGGAATTGACTATTTCCAAGTTATTTTGGTTGGGTCCCTGGTATGCTTGCCAAGTTTCACTGTCCTAACCCACCTGGAAGTAACTTAACTCCGTATCACCGGAATTCCGGGCCCCCCTCTCCTACTCCCCCCACAGTGCACGAATCCCATCCGGTTCTGTCAATGATGTACCTAGGGTTAGTGCTTGTTCCTTTCACCAAGTTTCATCCCGATTCTTCCACTCTAAGCGTGTCACATGATTTCCGGTCTCCCCTCCACCCCCCCCCCCCAAATTCCTTGGATTCGGTCCGAACTTGAAATGGGACATCTGAGACATGACGTCTTTCCAAATACCAATTTTCATTAAGATCCCGATAACCCGTTCGAAATTATGCATGCCATTAAATTCCGGATCCCCTCCCTCCCCCCACGATGGTCGGATCGGGCAAGTGACTATTTCCAACTTAGTTTGGTCGTGTCCCTCATACGCCTGCCAAGTTTCATCGTCCTAGCTTATCTGGAAGTACCCTAACTAGCTAACACCGGACTAACCGACCGACCGACGGAAAAGTGATCGGTATATGGCACTTTGCCGGAAGGCAAGTGCCACAATAACACAGCGTGTCATCTTTGCCGAGGTTTTGCTTTCACTGCAACTACAGTTTCAGAAGTGTGGGTTGTCTTACCTTAAAGCAGCTCGTGACGATAGTAGTTTACTTCCCCATTGCTGATTGGAAGATACATCAATTTAACCCTCAGTGGTTGCGTGGCTAGCTGTCCAACCAAATAGGTCCCTTTTGAGGGGGAAATATCTAGGCCCGGGAAATGACATGGCTTCTGAGAGAACCACAGCTGCATTGTTCTGTTTGAAGGGAAATGTTTTCGAGCCTTGAAGCACTGACTGTACACGAAAACTTCACGAGAAAATAACTGGAATGAAGTGATCACAGTTCTCACAACAATACGCAATCACATACCTCTTCGAATTCACACATTTTAACATCCCTTCTACCATATTTCAGATCGTAGGAGTATCCTACCTCTTGTTGAATTTTAAAGTAACAGGACACAAACCGCTGCTCTCATTTATTTAAAAAAAAAAAGGAATAAATCTACATCACTGGTTTCTGAATCAACCCAAGCTTCGTTTTTGTTGCACGCAGTACGTCCACTTCTCGGCCGCTTCCGGGCTGATTTATTCTACATTCGTCTTTGCACTGCAATGCTTCCGAGGAAGACGGCAGTGCTTCCCGAGAATGGCCGACTTGCTTATCGACCAAGTCCGTGCTTCCCTGCAAGGTGCTGCTACCGCAAGAAGAAATCTTGTAGGCAGTGAATCCAAAAACCCACCTTGTGCAGAAGCAAAGAAGTGCTGCAGCAGCGAAGCGGCAGCACTATTCAACAAAAGCGAGGCTCAAGTTAACAGAAGTAACTCCTGCAAATCAGCGAAAACAAGATCATAAGGCTTCAGTGCGATCTCGAACGAGAAAATATAGCCTATCGGACTTCTTGGTCAAAACAATCGGTTCATGTCTCCTCTTAGCCAGATCCCGTAAAAATACATTTCAATCCGGCCGAAATAGCTATCCAATGGGAAAACTAAGTGAATGAATCAAATCAGCTGTTTTCTTACCATTACAAAAATAGTATCAGAAGTATTTTTCACAAGATTATGGCGGAACAACCTATCAGCTGAACCTATCGGCCTATCGGCTGAACCGATACAGGTTGGCCAGTCCCTATTTTGACATGGATAGCCTATGAACTTTTTTTCTCCACTCCCAACAATTTCTTTTTTTATTTTGACGGATTTCATGAAACTCCTGTGAGAAAAAAGAAGTTCAGGAACTGATCCAACATTTCTCTTTACCATGTAAATCCCCCTACTATGCTACTACTAGGAAATATGGGACGGCGAGACCTGTTCAACACTTCGCGCCAAGATACCGAGATTATCGAAGTCACAGGTATCCGGTTACTGACAACTTTCAGAAGACGAGGCACACTCAATTACTTTCAAAACGACGAAGCTAAGTGAACTACAATGAAAGGCTTTAACTCACAACCTCAGTTAAGGTCTTACCCGCCGCGAAGGCTATATCTGAGCAGGGGTCCTAAACTGAAAGTGGATTTACCCATCTTTCTCCATCAATTATTTTGTGCAGCTGCACTTGTACTAAGAGCCCCGCTGTCGTTAAAGGCCGCTGTCAGCTTGTAGAACGCAGAGTTTGGGTTATTCATCAGCACGGATGGAGCGTAAAACTCAACGACCTGAATGAAAAAGGTTTTTAGAAATATAATTGGCTGACCAAAATATTTGTTTATCTCATTGCTTTGATACGCTGTAAAAAAAACTTGCAGTATTTCCTACTGGGATTAGTCTTGTCTCTATGATATAAGATTGTCTCTAACTCGGATTAATCTTATCCCAGTAGAGATAAGATTAATTCCAGTAGCAAATACTGCAGTTAACTTTAATCCTTACTCTGATAAACTTTTTGCAGTGTATAATCGATCATACGATAAACTCGAACTATAATCTAACTATTTTTTGTTTTATTTGTTAAAAAGGGTTTTGGTATCGGAGACGGAAATGAAAAAGATTGTAAGAAATACCACTGCAAAAGGGATTCCCTATGACGAAAGGGCATCCTTTGTCGCAGGAAGTGGAAGAGGTCGAACAAAATTTGTGTTGTTCATGTCTCCAGGACAGAAGGTCCTGGTTTGGTTGCAAAAAAAAAAAAAATAACAAGGGATAGTATTTTTGTAAATATTAAGCTTTTAAAGAATGAAAATTTTAAGGAAAGAAGATAATAAGGAAGGAAAAATAAAGAAAAGGTTTTAAAGATGTGTCGAAAATGGTAAAATGAGAAATAAGGGTTAAAAGAGGGAATAAGAAAGAATATTAAAAAAAAAAATAAGGATTCGCATGGGGCTTCCTCTTTCCCAGGTATACCCATGACTTTTTAAGATGCGTGAAGACTTCCCGGCACTTCAATGACTTTCAAAGATCTTCGAATACGGAGTAGCTCTTCCTCTGCATCTACTGTCATTCCGCTAAGTATTGCGAAAACATGTCGTTGCTTTACATTATCATTTGTATCCGCTGCGTTGACACTTAATTTAAAAGACTTTATTCATAAGGTTTCCGCAAGCTATTAGAGACGAATGACGATTCCATTGCACTCTATACAAGATAGTCAATGCGTAAGAGCTTAGAAGTAGGCCATAACTATCGATTTGTGTGGGGTTTTCAAACTTAGAAGTCAAACGGAAATTCAACATAGCTATTAGTTGCGCTTTTGCAGATACCATGGTCTAAAGTCGTTTGCAGTTATCTGATACCACGGTCAAAAGACGTTTTTATTATCGTCATTTCTGGCCAGTTATCGTGCTATCTGATATTGAGATACCACGGTCCGACCGTGGAAACTGATCATGGTATCTGAAAAGTCATTTCACTTTCATCAATTTTTTTTAAATTGGTGGGAAAGAAGTTTGGAACTTAGTGATGTGACTGAACATCAGTTTTTGGGATCTCAAAACGTAAGTGGAGGGATACCTATGACATCGCAAAAGTTGTCCGTCTGTCCGTCCATCTGTAAGCACGATAACTCTCGAAGGGAATGAGATATTTTGATGAAACTTGGTGTGAGAATTCGTTGGGTCGTCGGACCAGTCATGTTCATAGATGGGCTTTGTAGCCCTACATTTAGGGGTGGGGGAGGGGGTTCAAATTAAGGGGCAAACAAAGTATTTTGAAACAGCTAATATGATAGTCGATTATGGGGTAAGAAGACATGCTGAGCACGATGGTGAAAACCATTTTGTCACCAGAAGAGTAGTTCGCCCGGAATCCGGCCAAAACCTTAAAGTTTGTTAAAAGTAAAAGTCTTATTTGAAGTTGATTAGATGTTTGAATTAGGGGTAGGAAGACATGCTGAAGACGATGGTGAAAACCATTTTCTCGACGGACAAGTAGTTCGACCGGAATCCGGCCGAAACCAGAAAATTTTGTTAAAATTAAAAGTTTTATTTCAAGTTGATTAGATGTTCGACTTAGGGCAAGAAGACATGCTGAACACTTCTTTGAAAACAATTTTCTACCCGGACATGTAGTTCGCCCGGAATCCGGCGAAAACCGGAAAGTTGGTTAAAAGTAAAAGTTTAATTTGAAGTTGATTAAATGTGTGATTTATGGATAAAAAGACATGCCGAACATGATGGTGAAAATCATTTCCTCGCCGGACAACTAGTTCTCCCGGAATCCGGCCAAACCCGAAAAATTTTTTAAAAGCAAAAGTTGGGTTAGATGACAGATTAAGGGGTAAGAAGAGAGGCTGAGTCGGTATATGACAATTGTTTTTTTCCCGGACATATAATTATTCCGGAATCCGGTTGTAACCGGATTTCTTTTTAAGTCAAACTTTTATTCAAAGTTGATTAGATGTTCTTTATAGGGATAAGGAGATACTCTGGTTTTGTTTCTGTATTTTTTTTTTGCTGGACTAGTAGTTCGCTCGGAAATTGGCAGGAAGTTTCGGTCAGTATCGTCAAAATAGATATGGCATATAGAGGTGTATCTGAACTTGGTTTTCTCTGATGATTAGCCTGTCCAAGACTGGATCTGGCGAAGACAAGACTCGATTGTCTGAATCAAATATTAGATTTTTGGGATCCCATCGACACCTTTGGTCTTGTTCTTTGTGATGAACTCGAAAATCGCAATTTCGGCAATTATCTGTTTTTGCAGAGCAACCGTATATCAGATACCACGGTAAATACAAAAACGACTAATTGCAGATCCAGTTACCGTGGTAACAGATACCATGGTATCTGTAAAAATGAAACTATTGAGTAGAGTAAAAGTTGTTTAGACTTCAATCCTCACAGGAAACTGAACTGTCTGCATAAATTCGACTGAAACATCAAACTTCGTTCTGGAATTTCTCATGACACAAAAATTACTGATGATGCAGACGAGACGACCTTTTTACCATGTACAGATCCCTGAGGCAGATATGATAAGCCGTCAATCCGGTCAGTTCCACTTGTTATGTCTGTATTTTTTACCCACACTAGGAAGCATGCTAGGAAGCATTCTAACTGGAATGCCCTTGTTTCCTGTCGTGTTCTCACGACGTCAGTGGCAAGTAAAACCAGAGCAAATAACACTAGGGATTACTGCAGATACCTATGCTTTCCATGCTTCGCAAACGGGCCACAGTCGTAGCGCTGCCCATTACGCATGCAGCATTTAAAGCGAGACTAACTTGCGGGTTTACAAAACTTGTAGTAAAGCTAAGATGCGGTCTGCAGTACTGCACACATCGTGGAAACAGGGTAGGTCATATCTTTTTTTTTGCTTTGGTTAGGATATGAACTTATTGGAGTCAGCGCTGGTGCAAGACGGATTGAATTTGAATAGAAACGTTCTCTATCGCTAGTGGAGCTAGTGCAGCTGCTGTTCGAGAGTGTGTCGCTTTTTTCAAGTCTTGGCGCTACTTCCTAGTGTTATTTTGCTCTGAGTAAAACAGCGACCAATCGAGTTCTCTCTTTGACATGGCACCGGTAACCGTTAAGTTCAGCATCCTCTTCTGTGACAAAAGGAAGGCGACACGTGAAAGGGGGCAGAAGTTACACTCCGGCTTGGAAATCTCGAGCGTGTTCCACCCTTCTAACAATAGCAACTATTAGTTGTTATTTTCGTTCCAAGCTAGTAAAAAGTTACTACGCTGGCCGTTCCAACCTTCTCGGAAAAGTAATTATTTGCTTACCATGCTCGGGAGCATAGTAAGCGTGGTAACTACGCATCTCTGTAACGTGATTGGTCGGATTAGCCCGTGGCATGACAATCTGCTGGAAAAACAGAAAAATCGTTCCAGTCTTGACGGCAAAAAGCCGGAATTCGTGACGACATGCGTAGTAATTGCGGTAAATAGTGAGGAGCATGCTCCTCGTCTTTGCTCCCTACCTCTACTTCCTAGCCTTGATTATCTTGTAGCGAAACTGTTAAATTATCCCTTTATAAGGGAGGACATGGACTCACCTTTCCGTGATCCATTACCAATATCTTGTCACATGCTTTGACCGTTTCTAGCCTGTGTGCTATTGTAAGAAGTGTGCAATGGGAAAACGCTGAACGTAGTGTTTCCTGAACTAGTGCATCTGTCTGAGCATCTATCGAAGCTGTTGCTTCATCTAAGACGAGAATCTGAAAACAAAACAAACTGTTCTGAAAAACACAAGCAAAAGCCTGGAACTGTTTACATTTTCACTTGACCAAGGTTTGCAAGCTCGTTGAACCGTAAACGTTGTTTTAGGCCAAGCTAAATGGGCGTAATGTGGAGGAAGATGTAGCGGAACTTTTTTCAGCTTCCAATTCCTAGAAACCATGTCTCGGAATCTTCTCTGGAAGCCTTCCGGTTATTTCTTACGAGGAACTGGAAAATAATAAAAAAAAGTATCCATCAGAACAAACATCACACAACACAATTTCACATGCCTGGTTCGGCAAGTGAGCCTACCAAACAAGCCTCGCAAAATACGCTGCATCTAGAGTGACGGTTTGATCAACTGACCAACTGAGCGACCAACATACCCACGAAGGATGAACCGAGAGAAAAACTGTCGTGTAGCAAAAGCGGCGACAGCGACCGTCCTTAAAAACTAGTAGAAAAAAGTAACTGAAAACTTACATTTAGCGCAAAATCGGAAGTTGAAATTTGTCAACTTAAATAATAGTGTCGAAACGCACCGGTTCGACACACACATAAATCTGCGCGGCTCACGGTCTGGTAGAAAGTGTAAACGGGGACGGCGAGAGCTCAATAGGCTTTAGTATCGAATGGCATCCGATTTTCTCGGCAAACCTGAATCTGAACCAACCGACAAAGCTGACTTTCTGTAATTCCCAAGACTAGAAATAAATTGTTTGTTATTTTATTTGAATTTGTTTTATTCATATATTTATCACCCGTCATTTCAAAGACAAAAAGGGCGGAGTACAAAAACGAAAAGAAGAAGTGAGCTAGGTGAGCTAAGAAATTTACGAATTTTGGTTCTTTGGGATTTGTGGTACTTCTATGTGCTTTCACCTCTTTGCTTGAAATATTTACCACTACGGGTAAATATTTACCACTCGCCAAACTATGGGTTTGGCGATAAGGTAAGGTAGGAAGGTTTTGGACGCCGGAAGGACGGTGATGAATAGTGGGAGGGAGTGGAAGGAAAGGGTTCTCACGGGTCGGAATATATAATATTGTGACCCGAGAGCAACCCGGGCGAGGTCCAGTCGATTCTTGAGATGCATGGAAGAAGTGGAAGGAGGAAGATTGACCGAAGAAGCTCGCCAGGTTTAATAAAAAAAAAAGAGAAAGAAACGGGGACGGCGAGAGCGCAATACGCTTTTAGTATCGACAGGCGTCCAATTTCTCGAAGAACCTGAACCCGAACCAAACCGACAAACCCGACTCTTCGTAATTCCCGAGACTAGAAATGGATTTTGTGTTACTTTACTTGAATTTACGAATTTTGGCTGTATTTAAATTACAATATATTATTACGTCTGTAATCAAAACATTTCCACTGGAACAGTTTTTATTTGATTAACTTGTTGACGTGAAATGCGAATTCGGCAGCGTTCCTGTGAAGGGCATTTTCAAATTAGATTCTACTCTACAACTGCGCCTTGAAGCTTCAGTTGTGCCTACCGAATACAGAAATTCCATACCCTTACCTTTGAATTCTTGAGCAGAGCTCGAGCCATGCAGATTAGCTGCCGTTCGCCAACTGAGAAGTTCTGACCATCCTCGGTTACAACCGCATCGAGACCACCGGGAAGACCATGAATCTTTTCTTTCATACTCGTCAATTCAAGCGCCTCCCACAAATTGTGGTCTGGTGTTTTCTCGAAAGGATCCAAGTTATATCTAAAAGAGATAAGACCAAAAGTTTCGATGGGATCCCAAAAAAAAAATATTTGATCTAGACATTTGGTCCAGTCTTCGCCAGACTCCTTGAAGATTTTTAATATCAAAATTCAGAAACAGATTAAGGCCAAATAGCTAGTCATCTATGAAAACCAAGTTCAGATATGGATTCAGCATGTGTGTTCACCCCTATAAGTCATGATTTTCACCACTTATAAAATGTTTCCATCTCGAGGGCGTTTCCCCCACTGAAATTATATATCTGGCTCTATTTAGTTTTCACCATGAGACCCCGCCATTTGGGTCATGGTATGTCTACGTGGCTCCGACAATGGAATCCTAGACTTCTAAATTATATCCGAAAAAACTGTGTCTGGTTTATTGGTTACGGTACAACTCCCTTGCGTAAAGTGCCATCTACGTTTTCGTACTCCGAGTAACCAACCGAAACAAAAAACTCGATTTACTTTTACTTTTTTGACGCTTGTTAAATGTAGGCTGTACGCCTATTTAGTGGTCTACGGATCCATTAAGTCATGGTTTTTGACGTTTTGATTGTTCGAGATAAATCAACAGAACTAAAGTCAACGTTAACTGAACAGCAGTAGGCTATGGGTGCCAAATTGTTTCTGGATATCTTAGAAATTGTTTCTTAGAAAAAGTAATTCGAATGGTTCAACAAATTCATAGGCTATGGGTAACAGTATCTGTTGGAGAAAAATAATTATATAATCAGATCGTGGAACACATTTTTCACAGGTTGGGTACAGTTTTATTTTTCCGTTGAAGTCGCTAAACCTCTGTTATAAAACCCTTCTATCAGCTCCTATCCCGGCACAAGCAGCAGCATCTCTTGATCTTCGAAAAGCCAAAGCCTTTGTTAGCATCTTGCCTCTCCTGAACTTGCAGTCAGCCTCCAGACTTTGGCTTTCAATTCCAGTATTGCTCGATACTGCTGCGTCAACCCCACCGTCGAAGTCCTTCACTTCATTTTTGAGCGGATCTGGAGAAAATCGTAGCCGACATATCCGTTTAGCGTAATCTTTGTACATTTGTAAACGGAATTTGTACATATTGTGTATATGAAACTGCACGCCAGAAACGGTTTATGACTATAGGCAATTGTTCAAAAAAAGCTTATGGCAAAATATAGGGTAGAAAACAATACAATAGTCCGAAACTGGTACAGAAGCAAGGTCTCCAACCCGGAACGCTCAGATAAAAAAAAAAAAACAAGAGCTAAGAGCTAATATGGCACTTGATACGAGTGGTGGTACACGAAAGAAGATGAGAACGTCACAAAATACCCTGCCATCCAAAAATGCGATTCGAAACCACGAGGATATCTCGTTTTACTGAAGTCTGAGCATTACCGGCATTGCCTCAGATCATCTAGGAAAAAACAGGTATACTACCTTCCAAGTTTCAACCCAGTAGATCCACTCGTTTGGTCCCTAGACGTGCCACACGATTTCCGGTACCCCCTCCAACCCTACCGTGGACTAATCTGATTCGGACTCCTAAATGGATTATCTGAAGTATTTTTTCTTACCACCTATTAAGTTTCATTCAAATCTGAGCGTTTACGGGAACTTTCGGTAACTCTCCCCCCTCCCCCACCGTGGTTGGATCCAGTTCGAACCCTAAAATATGGCATCTATGGCATGTGATCCGTACGCTCCATGTTTCATTCGAATCGCTCCACTTCTTTGACCCCTATGCGAGCCACATCATTTCCGGGACTCCCCTTCCAACTCCCCTTGCTGTCGCTTAATACAACTCAGACCCATAAAAGTCGCATATCTGACATGCCCTATTCCCGTTCATTAAGTTTGACTGGGTTCGGAGCATAGCTTATCTGCAAATTTCGGATTCCAGCTTCCCCCCCCCCTCCCCTATACCCATCTCGATTCGATCCAGACGCCAAATAACAAATCAAGGCCGAATAAACTCAGTACTGTCCACCCGATTGATTTTGGATGTTACCCCCCCCCTCCTCCAACTCTTCCAACCGTGGCCGCATGTAGTTCGACGCATGTTTCGCTTGTCTAGGTGATCAGTTCTTATCACCCATAAAGTTTCACTCGAAGCGGACACCTGTTCGCAGCTTACGGAAGCCACTGATTTCCGGATTCCCCTTCCTTTAACTCCCCAAAGATGGTCGGATCCAGGAAAACGAGTATTCCTAGGGCATTATGTCTGGTCCTTAAGTCACTAATACGCCTGCAAAGTTTCTTCGGTCCTTAGGATATCTGGAACTATCCTAACTGGCGATCAACCGAATTCCGGGAAAACTCCTCCAACTCCTCCATAGAGCCCCGATTCGATCTGGTTTTGTCAGTTACATATCAAGGGCTAATGCTTTTTCTCCCCACCAAATTCCATCCCAATGCCTCGACTCTAAGCGTTTCACGAGATTTCCGGTGCCCCACTCTAATTCCCTCCCCCCCCCCCCACAGGTATCTGACCCGATCAGGACTTGACGTGGAAGTGGAACATCTGAGACGATAGCTCTTTCCACTTGCCAAGTTTCATTCAATTTCAATAACCCGTTCAAAAGTTATGCATGGCACTAAATCCGTGCTCCCCATTCCTCCACTCTCCCTGTGATGGTTGGATCGGGCAAATGACTATTCTCAAGTCAGCCTGTTCTGGTCCCTGACACTCCTCCCAAGTTTCATCGTCCTAGCACATCAGGAAGTACCGCACTCGCGGGATCACCAGATTCCAGAGCTCCCCCTCCCCCCCCCCTAACTACCCCACAGTGCCCGAATCTGGTCAGGTTATGTCAAACTATGTATTTAGGACTTGCGCGTGTTCTTCCCACCAATCTTCATCTCGATCCCTAAACTCTAAGCTTTTTCCAAGATTTCCGGCTCCCCCCTCCAGCTCCTCCCAAAGTCACCGGATCCGGTCCGGATTTGAGACGGGTCGTCTGAGACACGGGGTCTTTCCAAATATCAAGTTTCATTAAGATCCGATCACCCGTTTGAAAGTCATAAATACCTCAAGATTTCGGATTCCCCCTCCCCCCAATCCCCCCAGGATGCTCGGATCGGGAAACAGACTATTTCCAACTTATTCATTTCGAGTCGCTCATATGCCTGCCAAGTTCCATCGTCCTAGCTTATGTGGAAGTGCCCGAACTAGCAAAACCTGTACAGACCGACCGACAGAGTGACAGACCGACGGACGGACAGAAATTTCCCTTCTTAACGAGTTTGCTCTCGCATCTTTGTCAAACCGTAGACACCAACTTTCTACCAAGTTTGGTGAACAACTACTGGAAGACCCCAACCATCGGCACATCCTTCCACATCCCCACATTCCCGACCGCATAAGGCCAAAGAGAATGGCAGCACAACCAGTTCCTAACCTCCAACCCATTCGGGCAATTCATGCGCGGTACGAAAGAAGTTTTGTCCCCTCCTTTGTGAGTTTTTTCAACACGAAATTTTAAATTCTTTTCCTCTTTTTTATATTAATTATTGAATTCTTAGTGTTTTAATGTGTTGCAATTCTTGTTCTTGTGTAATTACTGAATATTTGACTATGTTAAAAGCGCAATTGTATATAGTTATGTTTGACGAGATAACAAATATTCGTTTTTTTCTTAATACCGTAAGGAATGTTTGTCGAATAATAAAGATTGATTGATTGATAAACTTAAATGACCTGTCGTAGCTATAATTCCAGAGCAATGCTACTTCCATAACTGCATTTATTAATTCTTAGACCCGGAGAGCCCAAATTCTAAACCCGCTAAATTCTAAACCCACTAACGACACCTCACTAATCTTTCCACTTGCCACAATTCACTATTTTCAATGCCCATTTGCTCCCGACCAGTGTTCGCGTATCATGCCATTGATGCGTAAAACTGCATGTCTGGATTTGCCGAATTGTTGCTAGAACTCAATGGGCCTGGGAAAAGGCTCAAAACGGCCCAAGCCGCGCATACCTAGTTTTACAGTATTCAAATAGTTTTGAATGTTGGAACATAAACAGTAAATAGTGAGAGGTACGCTTTAAGGTTTTATGTGCCAAGAACCATCAGTATAGGCACAAGCAACATTTTAACAAACCAAACATGTCCTATTAGATCAGAGTCAGTCTTCAGGTCATCTAACCAGTAAACGATAATCCTCCCCCTAATATTGACCTACAAAGCACATGTAAAAAATTCGACTACACTCTTTACCTGAAGAACATATACAGGAGGGGTACCTGACTTCGTTTTTACACTAAATCGACTTTTGCCACGAAAATGTTAAAATGAAATGTACATGCTGTCCGGACAGCATGAGCCAAAATATGACTTTTTGAACAGTAATGTGTCCCTTCAAATTCTGCGCCTTTCTTTGTTTTGAAGCTGCTTTGAAAAGAGATTTTCTGGCTATTGACTTTGCTAACGCTACCTTTTTCATCGAGGAAAGGTTAGAATGAAGGAATCTTGATTGAAAAGAACAATATGCTTAGGCTAAAATATGTTGTAGGGCTAGAAATACTGAAGTAATATTTATTTATTTAGTACGTAAACCGTTTAATTAGCTTCAATCTAGTAAGTAAGTAATTAAGTAATTTATTTGTAACCTGCCATTTCGAACAAGACCTAAGGTTTCGGTGGGATCCCAAAAATCTAATATTTGATCACACTAACTGGGTCTTGTCTTCGCCAGGATAATCATTAGAGAAAACCAAGTTCAGATATACCTCTATAAACCATATCTATTTTGACGGTACTGACCGAAACGTCCTGCTTTACTCCTGCCTAATTTCCGGTTTCGGCCGGATTCCGAGCGAACTACTTGTCCAGCAAAAAAAGAAAATTCAGAATCGAATTCAGCGTACGGTATCTCCGTATCCCTATAAAGAACATCTAATCAATTTAAAATAAAACTTTACATTCTAAAAAAATAACGGTTATAACCGGATCCCGGACGAGTTATATGTCCGGTAAACAAAATTATTGCCATGTACAGATTAGGAGTCTCTTCTCACCCCTAAATCTGTCATCTAATCAACTTCAAATAAAACTTACTATTTTTAACAAATTTTCCGGTTTTTGGCCAGATTCCCAGCGAATTAGTTGTCAGGGTAGAAAATGCTTTTCACATAAGTGTTCGGCATGTCTGCTTACGCCTAAATCGAAGATTTATTCAACTTCAAATCAAACTTTTACCAACTTTCCGGCTTTTGCCGGATTCTTGACAAACTACTCGTCCGGCGAGAAAATGGTTTTTGGTAGCCCCTTAATTTGACCCCCCCCCCCATCCCTAAATGTAGGGCTACAGAGCCCGTCTACGAACTTGACCTTACCCTAGACATAAAGAGTCCTCACACCAAGTTTCACCAAAATATCTCATTCCCTTCGAGAGTTATCGTGCTAATAGACGGACAGACGGACGGACGGACAGACGGTCAACTTTTACGATGTCATAGGTATCCCTCCACTTACGTTTTGTGAACCCAAAAAGCAGAGGTAAATAAAAGAAAATAAATAAAAGACATAAAGACACAGAAAAAGACACTAATTTTCAATCTTCCGCCAGGAAGCAGTGGAGAAGGTCGTGCGCTGGTTGGGCTCTGTTGTCAATGATTTTTGTAGCGACGAAGAAACATCCTAAAGGGTAACACTTGCATCTTGAATTTTGAACTTCTCCGTCGATGTATGGTTATGGCAAAATTTCGACAAGTGGAGCAGGTGCTTTGCATATTTAAAATAACATGATCTCATCTTTTTAAATCTCCTTCTTTCGCAGAACATGAGTGACACCAGAACGAAATAGTATAGAAGGAGCGCAGAAGGTGCTCCACAATTTTCCCAAAGGTTTTTGATTATGGCGCCCACGGTTGGGGACGATGCACCCATACGCTGTACGTCTTGAACAACCGAAGAGCAAAATTTCGACAACGAAGATTTGAACGTTATGCCAAGCCATCGTAGAGATTCTGTTGATTTGACGACGAATGATCCAAGAGAGATAGAAGCTTAGGATGCATTCGAACCATTTGACGAGGGATTGAAATGCAGCTACTCACATTTTGAGAGATGAACTTCAAGGCCGATTTTGAGAAGTTCCGACAACAGCTTACAGACATTTTTGGTGAGTGTGGATCGTGTACGGCTTACTAAGAGCAAGTCGTCCGCGTAGGCAATGTAGCTGAAGGCATGGTCTTTATAAAAGTAAGCAGTGTGTAAAGAATCGAGACAAGAAGATATGGCCGATTTGAAGATGTAGGGAGATAAACAACATCGTAGCTGACATAAGACTCCCCCTTGGCGAACACCAGTTCAGACAGGAATAATCTCTGACAAACTACCTTGCCATTTAAACCTTACTAAGGAATGACCATCCAAAAATATTAACAGACTGACAACAGACAGATTCACGCCAGAAGTAATGAGAGAGAATAGGGCCTGAGAATGCGTTATATTGTCGAAAGCCCCAGCTACATCTACAAAACACTTATGAATAGCAGACTTCTCGCGGGTAGCCTGCTTCATCATTTGTGTCAATATGTGATGAGCTTGCGCACAACTGGCGCTCGGACGGAATCCAAGCTGCATTGAACCCAAAGGACATTTTTCAACTAATTCTGGAAGAAGGACGTATTCCAGGATTTTGCTTACGGTACAAGAAACTGTAATTGGCCGATAGTTTTTCCAAAGGTCTGTGTCTTTCCCTCGCTTCATCACCGATGTTACAGTACCCAAGAGGAAACTATTCGGAACCAAACCCTGGCATAAACAAATTTGAAAGAGAAGCTGGAGGTGTTGTGTTAAAGCTGGACACTCAATTTTGATAAAAATCGGCACTTAAGGCCATCAGAATCTGTAGAAGACAGTCTTCTTAATTTTCGGAAAGCAATTTCGTTGGAAGAACAAGTCACGGGAAGAACAGAGGGTTGTAATATCTTCCTTGGTAGGTATTTAAGAAGTAAATTTTCATAGTGCTGCTGAATCTGGTTTTTGCAACAACTGAATAGACCACTGTAGTGGCTGGTCCAGTCAGCCGTAGTTAGTGCGGACGGAGGTACAGCTGAACCTTTATCTGTCCGACGAACCTTTTGCCACGTTTTTTGTTTTTTTTAGTCATTCAAACGAGCATTTTTAAGCGAAGATTTGTGTTCACGCTTCGTTTTAGCTTTCAGATTAAAAACCGTACTATTCCCTGGGCGTCCACAAGCAATCCAAATTTCTAGCCAAATTTTGCCGTATTTTTTGCCTTTTTGGGATCCCAAAACGTAAGTGGAGGGATACCTGTGACGTCACAAAAGTTGTCCGTCCGTCCGTCCGTCCGTCTGTAAGCACGATAACTCTCGAAGGGAATGAGATATTTTGATGAAACTTGGTGTGAGGATTGTTTGGGTCAAGGGTAAGGTCGAGTTCGTAGATGGGCTCTGTAGCCCTATATTTGGGGGTGGAGGAGGGGGTTCAAATTTAGGGACAAACAAAATATTTTTAAACAGCTAATGTGATAGTCGATTATAGGGTAAGGAGACATGCTGAGCACAACGGTGAAAATCATTTTCTCGCCGGACAAGTAGTTCGTATGGAATCCTGCAACAACCGGAAAGTTTGTTAAAATTAAAAGTTTCATTTCAAGTTGATTAACTGTTTGATCTAGGGGTAAGAAGACATGATGAACACGATGATGAAAACCATTTTCTCACTGGACAAGTAGTTCGTCCGGAATCCGGCAAAAACCGGAAAGTTGGTTAGAAGTAAAAGTTTCATTTGAAGTTGATTAAATCTTTGATTTAGGGGTAAGAAAATATGCTAAACACGATGATGAAAACCATTTTCTAGCCGGAAAACTAGTTCGCCTGGAATCCGGCCAAAACCGGAAAATATGTCAAAAGCAAAAGTTTTATCTGAAGTTGATCAGATGTTAGATTTAGGGGTAGGAAGAGACGCTGGGTCTGTATATGACAATCATTATTTACCCGGACATATAATTAGTCCGGAATCCGGTTGTACCCGCATTTTTTTTAAGTTAAAGTTTTATTTAATGCCGATTATATGTTCTTCATAGGGATAAGGAGATACGCTGGATTCTGGATATTTTGATGAAACTTGGCGTCAGGATAGTTTGGGTCAAGGGTATGGTCGAGTTCGTAGATGGGCTCTGTAAAATGGATACGCTGGATTCGTTTCTGAATTTTCTTCTTTTGCTGGACTATAGTTCGCTCGGAATTCGGGCGAAATCGCAAATTTGGCAGAAGTAAAGCAGGAAGTTTCGGTCAGTATCGTCAAAATAGATATGGCCTATAGAAGTATAGATTGATAGATAGATGGAATGTCTGAACTCGGTTTTCTTTGATGATTAGCCTGGCGAAGACTGGATCTGGCGAAGACAAGACCCGATTGTCTGGATCAAATCTTAGATTTTGGGGATCCCATCGACACCTTTGGTCTTGTTAACTTCAGGACAGACTTTCCAAAAAAGTTTCCGTGTTCCAACTCAAATTTTCTCAGTCGGTACAGCAATATCGGCTGCCACTTTCATGCGATGGACAAGCTCACTACAATAACAATTAATATCGACGGACGAAGTAGTAGATGCTATACCAGTCTGAAGAAGGTGAAAAGGAACTTTTAAAAGCGACAGAAGATTAGTTAACGTAGGAATGTAGAGCACAACATCAATACGATTCTAGTTATGCTTTTGGATCCAGGCCTTGTTGGGATTTGGAACAAAATGTTTGTAACAATATAGGATGTTTGTCATACTTGCTGGTTCCTTTTTAAGCCAGACAGATTATTCTGAAAGAAAGACCTCTGGAAGTTTGAATCTTGTCTGAGGTTGGGTAGCCTACCCCTCCTGTACACCAACACATCAAAATTTTCAATCTGTTCGGGGTTTATCGAGTTTACAGACCGCCAACAAACGGAAGAACGGGCGGTCAGGTTTCGTCAGTTATCAGTATAAGCTAACTCTCCTATTATAAAACATATTGACTGTTTCTATTTTTGGGGCTGCTTCACAAACTAACACCCGTCCGATTTATAATTCTGTAAATGGTACTGAATAAACAGTGTCAGGCTTTTGTCCTGGCCTTCCTTTTACGACCAGACTCTTAAAAGAAGATCTGTAAGCTAATATGGCACTTGCATGGGTTAAGATGTTTTGATTGATCAAAAGTAAGTTTCGACTTTGCGGTTGAGATGCGCACTCTAAGGGAGCTGGAATTTCATTTGTAATCAAAATCCTTAAGGAAAAAGTGCTAATGGGCTGATGGGCATCATGAAAATGCATATATTGCTTAAAAATATTTTTTTTTACTTTGCGGTCAAGATTGGTACTTTAAGGAACAATCGGATTTGGGAAGTAGCAATTTCTAAGCAAATGTTGTTGAATCTCCAGTATTTCAGCGAAGCTTCATCGTCCTAGCACATCTGGAATTACCTTAACTCGCGATCACCGGATTCCCAGAACCCCCCCCCCCCCCCCCCCCCCTCCAACTCCACCAACAATACCCGGAGCCAATCTGGTTCTGTAAATGATTAATCCAGAGCATCTGTTTGTCATTCCCACAAAGTTCGATCCAGATCACACCAGTCTAAGCGGGTCAAGTATTTTCCGCCCTCCCCCCAATAATTGCCGGATTCGGTCGGGAAATGAAAAAGATCACCAGAGAAAAATGTCCTCTGTTCAATTATTAAATTTCACTCGAATCCGATCCCCCGTTACAAAGTTACGCATGACTCAATATTCTGGATTCACCTCTCTCAACCCCCCCCCCCCAAGATTATCATATCGAGGATTTGTTTTTAGTTCAAGTCAGTTCGACCGGGTCCCTGATATGCCTTCCCAGTTTCGTCGTGAAAATCCTCAAAAAACAGAATTCCGGGAAACCCCCTCCCCCCCCCCCCCCTCAAGTGCCCGGATCCAGTCGAATTGTGTAAAAGATTTACATGGATCAGATGTTTGTTCTTCCCAGCAAGTTTCACTCCGATACCATCATCCTAACCGTTTCTCGAGATTTCCTGTCCCCCCCCCCCCAGCTTCCCCACGGTGCCCGTAGCCAATCCGATTCACTATATGATTTACCTAGAGCATCTGTTTGTTCTTCCCACAAAGTTCAGTCCCGATCGCTCCATTCTAAGCGGGTCACTTATCCCCCCCCCCCAATAGTTGCCGGATCCGGTCCGGATATAAAAAAGATCACCGGAAAAATTTCCTCTGTTCAATTCTTAAATTTCTCTCGAATCCGATCACTCATTGCAAAGTTACCATTATTATCAGATCCATTATCAGATCGACAAAAGTTGTATTTTGAAGTCAGTTTGATCGGGTCCCTGATATTCCTGCCAAGTTTCATCGTGAAAATCCCCAAAACCACCATCACCGGAATTCCAGGAGACCCCCTCCCTCCCCCCATAAGTGTACAATGGTCTAAAGGATTTATCTAGAGCAGATGCTTGTTCTTCCCAGCAAGTCTCACTCCGATCCCTCCATTCTAAACCGTTTCTTGAAATTTCCGGTCTCCACCCCCCCCCCCCCCCCCCCAACTCCCCCCTGGCTATCGAATCCGGTCAAGAATTTAAACGGGACATCACAGATATATAATCTATTCAGTTATTAAGTTTCATTACAATCCGATCACCCGTTCGAAAGTTATACACTTCTCAATTTCCCGGATTCCCCTGCCCTCTACTTCCCCCCCAAAATGGTCTGATCGGAAGACGGATTATTTCTAACAGTTTGTTTGGTCGGGTCAGTGATGCGTCTGCCAAGTTTCATGGTCCTAGCACAACTGGAAGTACCCTAACTCGAAAAAGTGTGACAAAATGCCCTAAATTTTCAAGTTTCCAGCGCCCCCCACTCTCCCGCAAATGGTAGGAATAATCTACGCGATGCTAGCCATTTACGGATCGAGAAGCTGATTATTTCCAGGTTAGTTTGGTCTGGTCCCTGATACGCCTGCCAAGTTTCATTGTCCTAGCTCATCTGGAAGTACCCTAACTCGAAAAAGTGTGACAAAATGCCATACATTTTCAAGTTTCCAACGCCCCCCCGCCCCACTTCCCCGCATATGGTCGGATCATGAAACTGATTATTTCCATGTTAGTTTGGTCGGGTCCCTGATATGCCGGCCAAGTTTCATTGACCTAGCTCATCTGGAAGTACCCTAACTAAAAAAAGTGTGACAAAATGCCCTAAATTTTCAAGTTTCCAGCGCCCCCCCCCCCCCCCCCCCCCCACAGCCCCGCATATAATCGGATCAGGAAACTGATTATTTCCAGGTTAGTTTGGTCGGGTCCCAGATATGGCTGCCAAGTTTTATTGTCCTAGCACATCAGGAAGTACCGTAACTCGAAAAAGTGTGACAAAAAACTTGGACAGACCGATAGACAGAATTGTGATCGGTATATGGAGCCAGAGGCTGCAAGTGCCATAAAAAGGTGACGTACCTCACAGTCCCAATAAAAAGAACAGGGTCCTGCGGAATCACGGCGATGTTTCTTCTAAGGTCTTCCCAAGCCCAAGTCACGAATATTGATGTTGTCGATGCGTATTACCCCAGCTTCGGCTTCCACCCAACCGGAATATTGCCGAAATAAGTGTCGATTTTCCAGAGCCTGTCCTCCCAACGATGCCTGAAAACAAACGGTCGTCAACATATACTTAGGGTTACGTTTGGTACCCAGATGGTTAGCTCCTGGAGACGGCCCGACAATGGAGCTCGAACTATTTCAGCACTCACATTCAGGGCTAAATTATGTATACCTCCTCCACAAATCACGTCCAGCAACTGTAAGCTAAAGCATGCCGCATAACTCAACGCTCATTCCGACGCGGCGGCTTCCGGCCGAAAAGTCGACCTCAATTGGGATCTAACAAAAGTCAGTCAGTAATTTCCATTCGTAAATAAGGGCCGATAGGAAGTTTGTCGTTGCTTAGTCCTGCATCAATGAACATTACATCATGGACCATTTTATAATAATTATTACCAGCGATAAACGAAGACCAAGAGGATATGTTTATACTACTTTTCATATTAATTAAGATTAGCTCGGAGAATGTTTAGATCGCGCTCATCAATGTCGCCAGTTCAAACCAGGACTCATCGTTCCGTCGGTCTTGAACCAAACCGTCGGCCCGATACTCCGACCTGAATGAACCAAACCGTTTGATGACCGACCATTTCTGCTCAACTTACATGAAGAAAGTGTGCAGGAGTGTCATCAGACTCATTGAAGCTTACGGGCGAAAGAGCTCATTCTTACCAACTGGTAATGGTTTTCTCTCGTTTTCGGCCATATCAATGAACCCCTTTGAGTGAAACAAAATCTTTCAGTGAGATAAAGGCAGCTGAGACGGGTATCTAACCTTCACCCAAAAAGGAAGAAAATGATTCCACTTACCAATCTTTTTTTCAGATCCTATTTTGAAAGAGACCCTATCGAGTGCGAAAGGCAAATTCGATCGATAACGAAGTCGAACCTCTGAGAATTCAATTTCTCCCTTCTGCGGCCATCCATTAGGGGGCCTCGTTTCCGTAATAGCGAGTGCTTCTGACTCGAGGTTCTAAAAGAAAGCCGAAGCTTGTCACAGCTTTCAAACTAATGTCCTGTGTATTATAAAATGGTCTGCAGCCAGTTTCAACTCATCTACGCTAGCTTTTGTTTTCCTTGGTCTAGGAAGCTGACTACGGAATAATTTTTTTTGTAAGTCTTCGGATGTGGTTATAGACTGTTTTCCGGAGTAATTCTCTGACCGAAATTCTTTCACCAGAAGTTTGTTACAGGCTGTCGTGCCAACAATAATTTGGGATCGTAACTGGAAAAATCTGCGAGATATCAAACCAAGAAATGTAGAATCAAATGCCACGTCCTTCCTAAGATAACTGTAAGCTGAATCCACATTCCGCTTACTCTCACCTCTAACGTGTTTGGTTGGGATACGAAAATAATGTGTGGGCTGTAGTAAAGGCCTGCTGCAAAGGCTGCAATACAAAGAGACATTCCAATACCATAACTATCCAGTAAAATGTAAAAGAAGGATTCGATTTTTCCAAACTGGAAAGTCTGGTGTGTAGCCATGCTGAAACAAGCATGGCTGTCGAACATCGAAGACTCGAAGTTTTCGGGAAAATCATTAACCAGTAATGTCAGACTACAGCCTAATACCATACCAGGAGCTCCTTTCCGATGTAGACTCGAAAAGGTGGTCTCGGGCTTCCTAACCCCTGAGCAATTTCCAACCTTTGTAGAACTATTCTGTATCCTGGGACAATACAAATCTTTAGGAAAGAGAGAACTAGGATAAGCAGATAATAATACAGTTTTCTTCTCTAGTTAAGATACAACTTTATTGGCAAATATAAAGAAACCTCATGTTGCTTAAAAGCGTCAGACATGCCAGTGAATAAAAAAACGGCGTTTCACTAATTCTGATCTGTTTGTAAAAAGTACTAATAAAATCCTAACCCAAGGCGTTGTAAAGAAAAAACAAACGCACAACTAACAAACATCAAAACTAGAATTTTAGGGACAAGATAATTAACAACTAAAACTTGTTGTTGTTGTTCTTTCTTTTTATTTTCTGGTTCATTGTTAGGCTAATTTGGTAGAAGTTAGTTTCGTGTTGTTATTTGTATGGTGTTATGTCTTTCCGTATATTACTTTATCCTTTTTTTTTTGTATTCATACTCCAAATCCCTCTTTGTGAGTGTATGATGGGTCATAAATAAATTATTATTATTATAGAACAAACAAAAAACCGCACGAGAATTTACGAAAACAGACATACAACGAAAGAAACAAGACCAAAGGTTTCGATCGGATCCAACCAGATTTAATATTCGATCCAGACAATTAAATATTTTTACTTTTAAAATTTAGAAACAGATCAAGGCGAGGGCTGAAACCACTTTCGAAACTTAAAAGTAGTCGTTTATATAGATTTTAACTTGTTATCTGTATCTTTTTAGTGCCTGCTGATTGCAATTAGGTTCGATCCGACCCCCTCCGAAATTAACTCCTGGACCTGGCCTATAGTCTGTGTCAAAGGAGGACCCTTGCGTAAAAATGAGTTGACTTTATCCGTTTTGCGTTGTTTCGTTGTTAAAAATCACGGTTAAAAAATCACGGTTGAGACTCCTGAGAACTAAGCTTATCGAATAAACTTTTCGTTAATGTTTAATATGTTCGAAAGCTGCAAGAGCACGTCTCCTCACCCTATATTGACTACTATGTCATTGGGCTCCAAAAGTTCAGGTTAAATTTCTGATTTCGGGGCGATCTACTTACCCGACGAGAAAATGATTTTCATATTCAGATTCAGAATGTCTTCTTAGAATCGAATCTGTAATCAACTTCAGAGTCAACTTTTACATTTTACCAACTTTCCGGTTTTTGCCGGATTCCGGATGAACTACTTGTCTGGCGAGAGAATAATTTTCATTTTCGGATCCGCCATATCTCCTTACCCTACCCCCTCATTAGCTTCTAAAAAATATTTTATTTCGACCCTTAACTTGAAACCCATCCCCCTCCCCTAAAGATATAGCTATAGGGCCCATTTACGAACTCCTTTCCCTTGACCCAAAGAATCCTTACACAAAGTTTCATTTCTCACTCCCTTCGAAAGTTATCGTGCTTGCAGACGGACGGACAGACGGACAAATTTTACGAAGTCATAGGTATCCCTCCACTTACGTTTTGGGATCCCAAAAAGGCTTGCGGCAATGGTCTGATCTTCCTCCGAGCACAAACGAAATAAATCTATCTATCTACACTGTAAAAAAAACTTTTGGAGTGTTTGCTACTGGATTAATCTTGTCTCTACTGAGATGATTATTTCTAATTCGGATCAATCTTATGCAGTTAACTTTAATCCATACTAAGAGATACTTATTACAGTGTATCTATCTATCTAAAGAAACTTCGGAAAACTTTCTTTCGCAAAAGACGTCTTCGAACTTTGATTCTCCGCTAAGTCTCGAAATACCGGGGTATTTGGGTATTTCTGGAAACCTTGACATCGGCATGCCTGATAACCTTCTATTCGGATTTTCAAGTTCCTAGCACATCCCACTTCAAAGTCCAACTGGAGTGGGAGGCTAGGGCAAGCGAAAACTGCGGAGTCTTTTCGCGACTGAATACAATCGGAGAGCATAGAACCAAATAAGCAAAGCAGATCACAACTGACGAATCCCGGGTGTCGTCCCATCGACGAATTGCGTCGATCACGATTATGTCTAGGTTGACAACCGACGAAATGTTATACAAGGGACTTTTACCCTGACAATAAACCAGAAGTAAATTCTGAATTGAATTTAGACGTCAATTCTCGTCGTCCCCCGAGGAATTGAAGGGAACGGCGAGAATAGAGGGAGTCACTCCACGCAGACTCCGCCTAGAAAACTATGAGAACACGGGAAATGCTCCTAAAATTGACTTTGGTAAAATTAGTCTGGATCCACATTGTTTTTCGTTTTGTTTATTCTGACTTTTTTTTAATAACCTTTGCAAAACCACCAGCTTGTTTCCCCTTCGAATCTGAAAGGAGAGTCCTTTTGATGATGGTGATGATACTCGGAGCATTCCCCGTCCGTGGAGACTCGCGAGAATACGGGGAAAGAGACCCCGGGAGTCCGGGACAAACAAAAACGCGGGACTCCTCAAGTAGAGTCCTCGGGGAACGGTGAGAATAGGCGTCAGGAGTATAAGTCGATTTAGAAATTCCAGAAACAAATCGATCCAAAAAGATTCATGAAAACCCAGTAGGTCTACCGTACCTTAGTCGCATTCTGGAGTCTTTGCATTGACGTAAATCTCGACTCAGTCTCGGCAGCCAATCGTACTGTGTACTGCAGCATTCCACCAATCTGCGCAGCATAAGCAAGTGCTAGTCCCGCATAAGCTGCATCCGTCCGACCGTGGCTGAATATAACCATTGCTGCAGTGGATGCCAAAATCCCAACCGTTATCATGTCCAACCGTACTGAAAGCCACCGCAGAGCACAGTTGTACAAGAAGAAGCAACTTGAATTCTCATCGTGAAGGATCATGAACCTAGGACGGGTAAAGAGTATAGAGCAAAAGCTCGGTCGCTCTGCAGAAGCAAATTACTACTACACTGTAAAAAGTTTCTCCGAGTAAGGATTAAAGTTAACTGCAGTATTTGCTAACGGGAAATTAATCCGAATTAGAGATTAAATTATCTTTTTAGAGACAAGATTAATCCCAGTAGCAAATACTGCAAGATTTTGCTTCATAGTATATGATGGTTTAAATAAGGCCTCTAGGTTACATAAACTTAGAACGTGTTCCATCCTACTTACCGTAGTTACTACGTTTGACGTCACGAATTATGGCTTCTTGGCGTCAAGGCTGGAACATATTTTTCTATTTTCATCAAAAAATCACTCCACGGGGTAATCGGGTAACACATGGTTACCACGGGGTAATCATGTAACAGAGATCCGTAGTTACCACGCTTACTATGCTGCCGAGCATGGTAAGCAAATATTTGCTATTAAATTAAACTATTATTAACGGTCAGCGTAGTAACTTTTCGTGAGGTTGGAACGGAAATAGTAACTAAAGTTACTACTGTTAGAAGGGTGGAACACACTCTTAGACTCAATAGCTAAATGACTCACAAGAACAAAGAAAATTAACTATAGGCTACGTTGCTAAAGCTGCATGACTAGTCGTGTTTTTGATTTTGTATTGTTATTTCTTATGTAAGTTACGTAGCGAGACTCTGAACACAAGATAAACTAAGTGAGATTAACCCACTTCGAATCATTATCTCCACCCCTCCGCCCTAGCAGATAAGCAAACCACAAATAAGAATTATCGAGCATTTCCCACGATAATACACCGACAACTCACAGTGAATGAATGAATGAATGAATGAAGGATTATGTCGCACTGCCCAAGGGCTTAAGTGCAGCAGAAAAGGACAAAGAAATATAAAATAATCGTAAAATAGTCAACAAATATTTTCCATAAAGGTTCACTAATTTAGAATCACACTGATGGGATCGTGGACAGGTAAGTTTCCAATCGATCATCCGATCAGTGAAATTGCTGAAAAGGAATCTTTAAAATATTCTAGTAGGCTGCGTTCTAAACTGTCATCAGAAAGATGGCTCTTCTACGGCTGACTTCAAACAATCGAAGCTGTTCGACTGAAGTATAGAGGATAAAAAATAGTACAGTACAAAGAAAGAAAGGGAAAATTCATAATGATCTTTAAATAACTAAGTGAATGCACAAGACAAAACCATAGAAAAAAGAAGAATCGGGCTCAAAAAATCTTCTTCCAAGATGGCAAGCGAAAAAATGGTCAAGGACGTGAAAGTCCTGGGCAATGGACGATAACTCGCACAAGGGTCGGCATGAAAAACTCTCTGATCCACACCCGGTGTTTTAGGGGGGTTTATCGGTGCTCCTTCAGCTTGTTCGAAAACAGAAATAGTTCTGATTCTTTGTTCGATCTGATCATTATCCGAACTAGGCCATGTTGTAACGGGAGCCGACTTACTTTTCGATGAACTGTCTTTCCTTTCCAAAGGCGTGGATTGACGGCAGACCGCCGACTGACGTAGCGACATGGCCATAGATGGGCGATCTTCCCACATTCTCAATTCGTTTCAGATCTCGCAGGGCAACCCTACAACGAACAGAGTAAAAACTGTAGAACCTAAAAGGCGAATAGTTAGACAGATGAGATTAGAGTTTCAGATTATTTATTAACACAAAAAAATAATACACTTCCTGGAACAAACTGCATGTCAGCCTAAAAAAAGGCTCTGCGGCCGATGGAAACGAACATACAAATAAGGAGCTCCTTCAATAATACTCCTTTTTAAAATAAACATAAAAAGAAACATTATTGTTTGAATACATTTGCAAATACCAACTCTCAACCACTCTCGCTTGAAAATGACTCTTTTAGTAGTGTTTAAAAGAGTGAAGGGTTGTTGCATTCCTAATACACAGAGGTATATACAGAATTGTTGGTATGTACAGAATTGTTGTTCCTTGGAACAGCCTTACTGAAGATGCGGTTAATGCTGAATCGATCAATAGTTTTAAGTGCATTGTTGATGAGATTTTTAACTATGATCACTTCGACTACTCAAAATTTCTTACAGTTATTTAGAGGCGAAAGCCTTTTCTCTTGCTTTGTATTATATTATTCCATATCGCTACTCCTACATGTCTTATTGAAAACGCCCCTCTTGAAGTATGCCTTCTTTGGTGAGATATTGTCACTGAAACGCGGACAGCAAGACAAATGGCTTCGTCGGATACAGAACGGATATATGTTCGTTTTCTTATCTTAGTAATTATCTTGTCCTAAAATTCTCGTGCTGATCCATTTGTTTTTGTATAATCGCTAATGCCTTAGGCTAAGGTATTATTATTTTCTGTTCCGAATCAATTAGCCAATTAACAAAGCGTCACTTTTGTACAGTTGGGGTATGCTTACACGAACGTTTGTTGACAACGGACTTAGCCATCATGAACTTGCTGTGTCAACAACTAACTACCAGTTCGAAAAAGTAGGTATGTAGGGGCATCAGTAAAAACCTGTATATTGGATATTCATTTTACCATTTACCCCAGAACTGCACTGTTCACAAGCAAGATTTCACAAGGACGTTTTTAAGCGGGGTTTTGGCATATCTACCTATTAGGCCAAGGCCGGCACGAGCTGCTGCCCAGCCTGTTCCAAAGTTGCAGCCAGTACCCTGTTCCCATGACCGATACAGAAAAAATTTTGTTCCTTCGTTCACTGACCTTTTTAACCGGCATTCCGAACCACCTCCATAATTTAATCGTATTTTTGTGTGTGTTGTTATTGAATTGTAAATATAATAATTTTTGATATTATCTAGTTTTTAGTTTGGGGTGAATTTGACCGAATTATGAGTTCTGTTTATAGATGTTTTGATAAGTTGACATGTTACGTATGATTGAAGGTTTTACTTAGAGTTTTATTGTGAGATACATATACATTGACCAAATGAATAACATTAGTTATAGTTGTTTTAACATTAGGTAATTGTTAAGTTATACATGACGGAAGAAATTCAATGTTCGGCTTCGTCCGTGAGCGAATTTTTGAAAATAAATTGAATTGAACTGAATTGAATTGAACAGCATTGTTTATCTTTGGAACAGCCTTACCGAAGATGCAGTTAATTCTGAATCGATCAATAGTTTCAAGTGCATTAGTTGCGTTTTTGCTGATACCATGGTATCTGATACCACGGTCTGAAGTCGTTTTTGCAGTTATCGTGGTACCTGATACCATGGTCAAAAGGCGTTTTTGCAGTTATCGTGGTATCTGGCCAGTTATCGTGGTATCAGATATTCATATACTATGGTCCGACCGTGGTAACTCTTCGTGGTATCTGAGAAGTCATCTCACTTTCATCAAATTTTGTCAGATTGCTGAGAAAGAAGTTTACCACTAGTGATGTAACTGGATATCTGTTTTTGGGATCCCAAAACGTAAGTGGAGGGATACCTATGACATCGCAAAAGTTGTCCGTCTGTCCGTCCGTCCGTCCGTCCGTCTGTAAGCACGATAACTCTCGAAGGGAATGAGATATTTTGATGAAACTTGGTGAGAAGGTTCGTTGGGTCGTCGGACCAGTCAGGTTTGTAGATGGGCTTTGTAGCTCTACATTTAGGGGTGGGGGAGAGGATTGAAATTAAGGGACAAACAAAATATTTTGAAACAGCTAATGTGATAGTCGATTATGGGGTAAGAAGACATGCTGAACACGATGGTGAAAACCATTTTGTCATCGGACAAGTAGTTCGCCCGGAATCCGGCCAAAACCGGAAAGTTTGTTGAAAGTAAAAGTTTTATTTGAAGTTGATTAGATGTTCGATTTAAGGGTAGGAAAACATGCTGAAGACGATGGTGAAAATTATTTTCTCGACGGACAAGTATTTCGCCCGGAATCCGGCCCAAACCGGAAAGTTTGTTGAAAGTAAAAGTTTTATTTGAAATTGATTAGATGTTCGATTTAGGGGTAGGAAGACATGCTGAAGACGATGGTGAAAACTATTTTCTCGATGGACAAGTATTTCGCCCGGAATCCAGCCCAAACCGGAAAGTTTGTTGAAAGTAAAAGTTTTATTTGAAGTTGATTAAATGTTCGATTTAGAGGTAGGGAGACATGCTGAAGACGATGTTGAAAACTATTTTCTCGACGGACAAGTATTTCGACCGGAATCCGGCCCAAACCGGAAAGTTTGTCAAAATTAAAAGTTTAATTTGGAGTTGATTGGATGTTCGATTTAGGGCAAGAAGACATGCTGAACACTTATGTGAAAACAAGTTTCTACCCGGACATGTAGTTCGTCCGGAATCCGGCCAAAACCGGAAAACTGTTGGAAGTCAAAGTTTTATTTCTAGTTGATTAGATAAGCGATTTAGGGGTAAGAAGAGATGCTGAGTCCCTGTGTGACAATCGTATTTTACCCGGACATATAGTTCGACCGGAATCCGGCTGGAATCGGAAAATTTGTCATAAGCTAAATTTCTATTTGAAGTTGATTAGATGTTCATTACTGGGGAATGAAGATACCCTGATTTCGTCTTTGAGCTTTCTTTTTTCGCCGGACAAGTAGTTCTGGAGTTCGGCCGGAACCGGGAAATTGGCAGAAGTTGCAGGAAGTTTTCGTCAAAACAGATATGACTTATAGGGGTAAACACACATGCTGAATCCAAATCTGAAGTTGGTTTTCTCAGGTGATTAGCTATTTGGCCTTAATCTGTTTCTGAATTTTAATTGTAAAAATGTTCAAGGAGTCTGGCGAAGACTGGATCTGGCTAAGACAAGACCCAGTTGTCTGGATCAGATATTGAATTTTTGGGATCCCATCGAAACCTTTGGTCTTGTTCTTTTGGGATGACTTCGAAAAGTGCAATTTCGGCAATAGTCGTTTTTGCAGAGCAACGTATATCAGATACCACGATAACTGCAATAACGACTAGTTGCAGATCCAGTTACCGTGGTAACAGATACCATGGTATCAACAAAAACGCAACTATTGTTGATGGGATTTTTAACTCTGATCTCGACTACTCAAAATTTCTTAGTTATTTAGAGGCGAAAGCCATTTCTCTTGCTTTGTATTATTATTAAAGTAAATCTTTCACATAAGCATACCTCTACTATATATGCCGCTGGTATGTCTAACTTTATGCCATTTTAGTTTTTATTGTTTCCAATAAAATTGTACCTTACCTTGCCTTAGCATGCCAATACGCACTCCATGAAATTATGTCCTTTCTTTCTTTTTATTTTTTCATTTCTTCTTTCTTTATTTATTTATGGGTGTGTGTTTATGTGTTTTATTTATTTTCTTTCATATACTCCGCTTTTTAAAAATGGCGGGTTATAAATCAATTACTTACTTACTTACTTATATATTTTGACTAACATAAGAAAGACTAGTCAAGTTGTGCCTTCCCTCCATCGCCGACAGATTATTTAGAGGAGGCTCGATGGAGACATTCCAAACAATCAATTGAAGTTATGACAACTTTGAAATGACGGATTTAACAAGATTCAGCGTTAACTGTCATCGCCGGGGCACGCGTACAAGCTTGCAAAATCAAGATCCCACAAGGACGTTTATAAATGGAGCTTTGGTAACAAAACTGTTGATACTTGTGAACAGCCTTATCGAAGATGCGTCTGAATACAAAGCCGTGCCAAGTACTAAGTAGCTTAAGTAAGTACTACATAGCATTTCACGCCGGACGGCTCAGAAACATTTCAATTAGTTTCCTTTTTTACGCGATCCGATGGTCCGTAAAGTTCTAGTTTTTCCCCGGACTACAGGCCACCTATCCATACGAGGCAAACATTAAGTATCCTTACTGCTTCAGCTTGTTTTACTCAAATGCTTACAAAAATAAATCAGATCACTTTCAAAATGTTCCGTTTCTACCGCATCCGAGCAAAACTATTACAGGTCGTTACATGCTGTTATCTCACTTGATCTTTTTCGGACACAATTTCCACTAAAAACAAGAAAAATAACGACTGAAGAATCGCCATTCCTGTCGAAATATCCACCCCTTAAGAGCCAGGAAATACAGGTTTGGCACGTCCAATCCAAATCCGTGAGGCTTTGTGCCCCGGTAAGGGAGACATGGGGTGATAGTGCGAACACACGATGAGGATCGGGAGCTCCTGGACGGGAATTCCTGCCCGGATTTGCGGCACCGTCATCACTTCCATATGGAAAAGTTGAAATTTTTTCCACTTGATAATGAAAGTGCAGGAAATCCGGCCGGGAAATCCTCATCGTGTGTTCGCACTTTGAGAGTATAATGTTTAAAGCGGTCTTAAGCAAGAGGAATTAAAGATAATTATTGAAATGTTGGCGGAAACCCTGCCAATTGGTGCTAGAAGACGATATATTGGTAATTTTAGGCAAAAATCCGGTCCTTATTTCTGTCCGAAGTGCGGATGCGAGAACGAGAGTTTGGTTGACATGGTTTGCGAATGCATGGAGCTGAGTGAAAGGAGGAAAAAACAGTACGGTGTGAGTGAGTTTGATGAAGACTGGTTAATCAGAGTTGTTAGGAATGAACATTTTACTACGATTAAAAGACTGGGTCGATTCCTGAGGACATCGACAGAACATAGAAGTACATTTTTGGATTAGGAATTGGATTTCCAGGTTGAATCAGGGATGTACAATCCATCCAATGCAAGAAGTAATAGCAGTTTCTGGTTAGTGACAACATGACCCCACTCTTCACCTGACGACTAACCCCACTACCAACTTTCATAAAAACAAAAAAAATCTCAAATGACTCTCTCTATATCGCGATTATCGACGAACAAGCAAAAGAAGACGTACCATGTTTCTTAAAGCACCACTCTTACTAGAAATGATCTTTTCACTATGAAATAGCTGAGAAAAAAAGTTTTCGTAAATATCCATTACTTTCCATCTGAAATGAGGTATTTTCTTGTTTAGCTTGTCGACTGTATCCTTTCTGTCAGCTCTCCGACGCGGCGGCTGGGCGCAAAACATTTGAAAGTGAACAATCCGTGGTTAAAAAGTTGGAAAACCAAGCAAATAAAAGAAATCAAAAGAGAGGATTCTCATATCCTTTTAAGTTACGGAGTTGTCAGCGGACGTTGAAGATTCCGGCACACTTTGCGTTCTGTGACGGGCAAAACTCGGCACGGCTGAAAAAGCGCAAACAATTCCTAGGCACAAAATGAAACAAAGGCGGAAGGTGGGGATTTTAGAAGCTAATAATTCCATAAGGGGAGCTAGGTATACTATAAAGGCAGAATAAGCAAGAGGGATCCTTTAAGAGATCCCATAAATGAAAGAAAAAATTCGTAGTTACCTGAAGTAACGGGTGAAGTAGACGAATATAACGGCGAGTACGACTAGTATCAATATGAACCAAGGAAAAATCAAAACAGGAAAAATGATGGACAGGAAGATCAAGACGACATTCTGTAGGAAGGCCTCAAGCGTATATGGCAAGCGAACATCAACTGAAATCGTCAACAGATTCTACAATTAGTCAACGAAAGCTCAAAGCTTTTGTCTTAACTTACAGTCGAGACCAGTTTTCCCTCGTGGAAACTTACCGATGATGTGCCCTGAACTACCGGATCTACCGAGGCGGTTTCACTGAGGGGTGTGTGTGTGTGGGGGGGGGGGGGGTCACACTCGATGCATGCCTCAAAGTATCGTACTCTCAGTCGTATATTTAGAATTCACCAGAATGACAGTCACAAGTTCTAAGCTGGTCAGAATGACACTCGCAGGTTTCGAGCTTCCCACAATCACACAAGGCATTACCAAATCGTGAGTTTCCTCTACAGATTACCTGTTTCTAGTCGTATGTTGCCAGTTACAGTTTTATATGATCGAATATCTTCCACTCCTATTTAGGACGAAACTTACCAGGGTTGTTAGGGACCCTACTACATTTGCCTGAAAACTGTCACTTCCTGGAGCTGACAATCTTGGGGGCAAGGGGAATCCGGAATCTTGTGGCACGCATGACTCTTGAACAAGTGATCCTCCCACAAAGACCCGCCATGTGGGCCCGTTTGTTTACGAGGCTCCGACACTGGAGTCCTGGACTTTTAAATTTAATTTAAAAATTAACTTCTAGTTTATTGGTGACGGTAAAAGTCCCTTGTATCACATTCTGTCGCCTTTTTAGATACTTTTCACACTGCAGGAATATAAAGCAATAAGAGTTGTTTATTTCAAGTTTGCGAAGTTTTTGCTTGGAGTACCTCTTTGGACGAGAAATACTTCACTAATTGTTAAATACGGTGTTCTTGTCCCATCGATGTCATCAACATCCGTAGAGAACAGTTTCTACAGTCCCTGGATCCCCAGCATAGCCTATACCAGGCATTTCTAAAGTAGGCTAGTTGTGCTAGTTCTTTGTTTATTTGTTAGTTTAGTATGATTCGTTTTTCCTTTTTTCTTCTTCTTTTTTCTTCCTTTTTTATACTCCATTTGTCACATTTTGTGTTTAGAATGGGTTAATAAAATCATTCATTCATTCACTCCGCCCTCGTAGTTTCTACATAAATCCGTGACATAGGGATGTTAACTGCTTAGATGAATTTACCTTCGTCGGGATAACTTGTTCCTGTGCAGGGTTCCATCTGACTACTGTAGTTATTTTTAACAAGCCCTTCGCTAGCTTAGTCCTAAAGCACCGGCCTAAAAAGCCAACAGTTCCTGGTTCAACGGGGAATCTTGTGGCACGCTTAGAGTAGAGGAATCGGGATGGGACTTGTCGGGAAGGACAGTCTAAACGATAGATTTATAAAACCGGGACGGATTCGAACACTATGGGGAGGGGGGGGGGGGGCTCGGAACTTCTGTGATATGCATAACGCTCGAACGAGATCCAATTCGGACAGAACTTGACAATTGGGAAGACAACCAGAGATAGAAAATCAGAATCCGATGGGGAATCCGATGAGCAAAGCTCATATTCCAATAAATTTCGCTTGGTTCTATGCATACTTTCATCCATATCCCTCGAGAACAAGTTCAGGAGCCGACCAATGGGAGTTGACTCGAAAATCCGCATCGGTGCTCTGAATATCTTCGAAACCAACATCTTGTGGACAACGCTTGAGGCTCTCAGGGTCACCTATAAAGAGAACGCAGTCTTGGAACAGACATCAGACGGGCTTCAGAGATCAGTCTCAGACAAGCTGCTTAAAAGTAATTATGATGTTGTGAATGACTGACTTACGGTTTATTGTTCATAAGTCGGTATTTTTAAGGAAAAACTAATCTGTACCTACCAAACAAGTTCTAGCTTTTAGTGTATCCAAACCCCCAAGAACGTCAAGGCTGAACCACCAACTAAAATTAAACACTGTTCTTCAAACAGAGATTACTACGAAATGCGAGGCAGGCGAAATTTTGCGGAAACGCAGATGAGTAGAGTGCTTTTTTGCGATCCCAAATCAAAGTAGGACAACCTGTGAAATCACAGATCTGTCCGTTAAAAAAATTAAAAAGTTTCAGTTTTCGTTCGACCAAACTTTGCCGTACTTAGATTTGTTCACGGAATTTGATTATTTACGTGTAATAAGATCCCGATCTGCCGACGGAAACTAAACTTTCTGGGTTCTCCTGACAAATGTTTGCAGAAGTTGATTTCTTGCGTACGAAAAGAACTCGATGTGCCGGCAAGAATACCGATGTACGAGACAGGCATTCAGAATCGAATTTCTTCTGCGTTTTGCCCGGCAAGACTTTATTTCTTACGTGTAAACAGAAACCGATGTGCCTACGAAACTTAAATTTTAGGGATGCGCCCGACCAACGTTTACAGAATTAGATTTCTTCACGAGTAAAAAGAACCTGAAGTGCCGACGAGAATACCTGAGTTTTGCCCGACAAGACCGCACAAACCTTGATTTCTTAAGTGTAAAAATCACTTGATGCACCGACAAGACTTAGACTTCCCGAGTGCGCCCGACAACTGTTTGCAGAACCCTATGTGTCGACTAGTCGACCGACGCCGAACAAAAGCATACAAAGATTTATTTTTTAGTATAAAAAGAACCCAATGTGCCGACGAGAACACCCGTGGCACGACAAAAGCACACACGAGATCGATATCTTTTGTGTTTTGAACAACAAGTGACTGCAAAATTTAATTTCTTGCGTGTAAAAAGAACCCGGTGTGCCGACGAGTCGACAGACGACCGACAAAAGACTACAAAATTTGATTTGATCTGTGTTTGAATTAGTGAGCTTTAGCCGGTCTTCGCCCGACGGAAGTACTTTCTCAAGACCTTTGGATGGGGAGTCCCCCTCCCCCCCATAGTGACGCCAGGGGCGTCCCGAGGGGGGGGTGTCGGGGTTGCAGCCCCCCCCCCCAGAAAAAAGGCCTGTGGAAAAAAAATTCCGGTAAATTTGTCAAATTCACCTGCACTTGATGATTTTTATGGAGTCTACCGGATTACTGCTCAGGGAAACTACCGGAATTCAGGGCATCTACCGAAATCTTGCTTAAGGAATCTACCGGAACTTGTCTCAGGGAATTTACTGGAGGCTGGATTAGGAGATTACCGGAATTTTGCTCAGGGAATCTACCGAAATTTCGCTTAGAAAATCTACCGGAATTTTGCTCAGGGAATCTACCAGAATATTGCTTAGGGAATCTACCGGAATGTCGCTCAGGGAATCTACCGGAATTTTGCTCAGGGAATCTACCGGAATTTTGTTCAGAGAATCTACCGAATTTTGCTCCGAGAATCTACCGGAATCTTGCTCCGGGAATCTAAGTTTATATTATGCTAATATCCCTCTTGCATTGGTAAAAGTTTTTTAAAGCTTGGTATTCTGGTTTAAGTGTCCGAGTAGTTTTTAGATCAGTATTATCTGTGTCAAAAATTTTTGTAATTAAGGGCGTGAGGCAGGGTGGGGTTCTTTCACCTTTTATTTTCAATCTTTGTCTTGGTGAATGTTTCCGGCTTTTAAAAACATCTCTAATACACCTGGCTGTTGATTGTACATATATAGCTTACGCTGATGATATTATTCTTATGGCTCGTTGTAAAGATCAGCTAATTGTAAATTTTTACATTTTGGTGGCGGAACTGAGGAAAAAAGGCCTTTGCGTTAGTCCTTCTAAGTGCCAATATTTTGTTATTAATGATCCGCATGGTATTTCGTCCTTAACTGTGGTGGTGGGAACCTTTTCCAACCCCTTGATGTTGTGACTTACCTTGGAATCCCCTATTGTTCAGTGAAACGTAATTTTCAATCAATTGTAGTAAGAAATATTGAACTAAAAATCCGTAAGACGTTTGGAGCTTTAATCCATCTGAGGGGTAAGCTTAGACGTGATATTCTTGCCCGTATATACCAGTCAACTGTTTTACCAATAGTCATTTTTCCAGCGGTGGTGGTGAATGGTTTTAATCGTGGTATGATTGCTAGTGTCCGTGTGTGCTATTTTAAATACTGTAAATTTTTGCTTGGATACCCTTTATTTGCTAGAAATACACCTCTAATTAATTCACTTTCAGTTAAAGATCCGGCCCTGGCCATTCAGCAGAAATTTGATAATTTTGTAGCTAGAGCTAATAATATTCTGATTCTGAAGAATATGTTTCCGTTTTTCGCTAAAAAGCTAATAGTTAAGTAAGTACAGTGCTTTGTTTAATGTACGTGAATTTTTATTTATTGTTATGAAAGTTATTTGAAACAGTGTTTTTTTAAATTAATTTTAGTACTCCTCATTATATATTCTTTGAGGGAAATAAATAAATGATTGAATGAATGAATGAAAGGTTGCATTGCCAGGAGAGACTCGAAACAGACAAAAAGAAAATATTCGAAGTTTTTCGTTAATTACGAATTACTCTATATCTCAATCTACTGGTGAGGTGAGTAATTCTTAAAAAAGAATACAGAGATAGATTTAAATAAATAACTTTTTGGTATAAATTATACATCTGGCTTATAACCAGCAGAGTCAATTATGAAAAAGAAAATAATAAGAAATGCACCACAACTAGATTACCTGTATGATGATGTGAATTACATACCTGTGAATCTTCACAGGTATGGAAAGCTTTCAAGCTGGCCAAGACAATCCCTGTTACCTCATCAAAAGGGGAAAGACGTTATAGCAAGATGAGTGTTGGTTAAGGCCACTTGCTGACCAGCATATGTTACTAATCGCATTTGAAACCAATCTAGTTGAAGAATGTGAAATTGGATGTGTTGTGGATAATTGGAAAACGTGATGAAAAAAAGTGTAGGGTGGGTTGAAGGTCGGGGACTTTTAAGTCTTAACTGACAATCTTAAAGTTGAACCGGATACGTCTAAGGTCCAACACGTCTAGTAACATATTAATTATTCACTTAAATATTCTTGAAAACCCGATAAAAATGCGTTACTTCGTTTCTCCGTTATCCCGGGATAGTCGATTTCATAGTTCATTCTTTCGGATTTGTGATACCTCTGTGTACATGTCCTTCTAGGCTTAAAATTTTCACGAACTAGAAATGTAAGCCATTGCCGAAAAATGAAATAAAAATTTCAGATTCATTGCAATACATATCCTAAAATCATTTTCTTTTTGATAGTGCAAAGCGGATAAGTCAGCTGAATTTGATTAGAGCTATATTTCGGCCCTTCTTGGCAAGGGTCCTCTTCTGGCTCAAAGCCGCTCAAGTTGGAAAAACGAACTTGTGGGAAACCCAACAAGTTCGTTTTCTCACAAGCTCGTTTTTATGGCACTTGCCCTTCGGCCAAGTGCCATACAGCGATCGCAATTTCGGTCCGTCCGTCGGTCTGTCCGGGTTTTTCTAGTTCGGGCACTTCCACACAAGCTAGAACGATGAAACTTCGCAGGCATATCAGGGACCCGACCAGGTCAACTTACAAATAATAACTTCCCCAATCCGGCTTTCCCCGCGGGAGTCCAGAAACTATAAAGCAAAAGCAGAGCGAAACGTAGCAAAAAGAGCGCTGCCCAAATGCGGGATCGAACCACGTACCTCTGAGTCGCGAAGCGACCGCTCTACCACTGCGCCAAGACTCCATGTATGAGAGAGCGAATGCAGGATTATATAGAAAGTGAATAAACCAAACAAATCTCGTGAAACGATTCCACATAAGCTAGGACAATGCAACTTGTCAGGAATATTTGATGTATTAGGGAGCGAATGCGGGAGTATATCATGTGAAACTCTCAGAGTGGACCTATCGGGATGAAACTTGGTAGTAAGAACAAGCACAAGCTCTACATACATCACTGACAGAACTGGACCGGATTCGGACACTGTAGTAGTTGGAGGGGGGTTCCGGAATTCCGGCGATCCGTAGTTAATGTACTTCCAGGTGGGCTAGGACGATAAAACTTGGCAGGCGTATGAGGGACCCGACCAAACTAACTTGGAAATAGTCACTTGCCCGATCTGACCATCGTAGGGGGAGGGGAAAGTGGCGGAATCCGGAAAATAGGGACATGCATAACTTTCGAACGGGCTATTGGATCTTAGTGAAACTTGATATCAGGAAAGATCTCGTGTCTCAGGTGTCTCATTTCAAGTCCGGACCGGATCCGACGAATCTGGGGGGGGGGGGGGAACCAGAGGGGAGAACCGGAAATCGTGTGAAACTCTCAGAGTAGATGATCGGGACGTAGCAAGTTTATGCGGAATAGATTTATTATTGGCGTCCGAACGAGTTCCGACCAAGGTAGGAGGAGAATTTGCAGATATGCTCCGATTCGAGTTGAACTAAACGTGGACGGGAAGAGAAGAGATGCGAAGTCTATGTGTCCGAGTCGGATTCGGCCACAATGGGGGGAGGCTGTTGAAGGGGGAGTCTCGGAAATGTTGTGGTTCGCATAGGGGTTATACGAGAAGTGAATTGAATGAAACTCGGAAAATAGATATGTCGTATGCCTTAGATGACATATCTTAGGGTCGGGACCGGATCCGAGCACGATGGGGAGGGGTATCGGACTTCCCGGAAAAAATCTCAGATTAACTTTCTCGTTTCTCACACCACCTATTCGTAACAAGTGCCATATGAGCTCGTAGCTCTTGTTCTAACTTGAAGGGCTTTGAGCATGAAGAGGACCCTTGCCAAGAAGGACCGAAATGTAGCTCTTATAAAATTCAGCTGACGTATCCGTTTTGCACTATCAAATATGATTCGCAGTCAGCTTGGGCTGAAGGAATGTTTAAAATCATTTTCCTGCTTTTCTACTAGCTTAACTTCTCCTATGTCGCGTCTTCAGCTCTGGAAAGGCAGGCCTTTGTTTAAATTCAAATTCTCCGCGTCTGGGTAAATTTTGGTTTGCCATGCAAGCAGCCAACACTCTGAACGTTACTACGAAAACTACAAAATCCCTCAGATGTGTTCCCTCAGATATTTCAGTATTCAAATATCAGAATGAAAAATAAGGTGCCTTTTCAGTAAAACTTTAAGGAGCCTGTTTTGTGTTATTTGTAACACATAATAGAAGTGAGAACACAACAGTAGGCCTATTCTAGAGTTTTTGTAGAGATGGTCGTTATGGAAACATTTCTGATAAATAATTTGCATAAATAATGAATGACATAATTTGCCTTCTTTTCCGAGCGTACTAAACAGGGTTCACGGCTCCTAGTCATGCTATAATAAGCATTTGGCGCATTTACCTTGGTAAACAGAAAGCCTCGAATGAAACTCGTCCCAAGGATGATGATGATGAATGAACCATAGACGTTCTGATAGAAAGGGAGGTCAGGGTTGTCGCCGATATTTCCTCGAGGCGAGACTGTTGACTGAGTTTCGATCGGGAAGTCAGTAGTGTTCTCAGCGATCGGAGAAGGCAGGTAGGTTTGATTCTGGAAGAATGATTAACTAAGCAGGGCTTTTAGTGCGGCAGAGGAACTTTACTAACTAATAGCACAGATAGAGCAATCAATTTAGACACACGATTTTTGTACGCTAGGTAACCTACCTTAGACTAGGACTAATTTTACATCGATATCCACAAATTGACTGGTTTTGTTTCCCCTTTAACTCCCCAAACCTAAGATTGTTAGTGTCAACTCTCTGTTTGACACCCCAGACTTTAAAATAACGTCTCTTTCGAATTCAGATAAATGGCGCATGATATTTTCGGTGAATAAAGTTTCAGGGGTTGAATTAGATTGCTGGACAACTGAAAATTGCCTCAGCGATGCATTATACTTGTGATTCCTTAATCGGTGGATATTGGGGTTTCAATTAAAAGCAAAATCGGCGGCCCAGAATACAATTTTTTCCCAATGAATGATGTAAGAAAATTCAATACACACTAGAAACAGAGCTGGAATCATTACTCACTTACTTTCATTCACCTTTTTGGGTTCCCAAAACGTAAGTGAAGGGATACCTATGACATGGCAAGTAAGCACGGCAACTCTCCAAGGGAATGAGATATTTTGATGAAGCTTGGTGTGAGGACTCTTTTGGTCAAGGGAAAGGTCGAGTTCGTAGATGGGCTATGTAGCTCAAGATTTAGGGGTTGGGGAGGGGTTTCAAATTAAGGGGCGAACAATTTATTTTAAACAGCTAATGAGATAGTCGATTTTGGGGTAAGAAGACACGCTGAACATGAATATAAAAACGATTTTATCGCCGGGCAATCCGGCGATAAAATGGCAATCCGGCGGATTCCTTCGTCCGGAATTCAGCCAAAACCGGAAAGTTTGTAAAAAGTAAAAGCTTTATATAAAATTGATTAGATGTTCGATTCATGGGTAAGAAGACATGCTGAACATTTATATGAAGATATTTTTCTTGTCGGACAAGTAGTTCACCTGGAATCCGTCAGAAAC
>JAKZAP010000096.1:0-39765 GCA_023053575.1 Branchinecta lynchi | reverse complement strand
TCTTTGTCACGGGAGTTCACACCGGCAGGGGCGTCGCAAGTGCATTTTCGGTGGGGGGGGGGTGCAGAGATCTTAGCTCTATTGGGATAAAATTAATCCGAATTAGGGATAATCTTGTCTCAATAAAGACAAGATTAATCCCAGTAGCAAGCACTACTAGATTTTTTTTTACAGTGTGGACAACCAGGCCCGTATTCAGGAATATATTTCGGGGGGTGGGGGGCTTTCGGGGGGGGGAGGGGTGCTTGCGAGTCGGTCAAAAAATATATAGATCAGAGGGAAAAGCCTATAAAAATTATTACTTTTGTATGTTTCGGGGGGGGGGGAGGGTCAACTCCCTGTCCCCCCCTTGGATACGGCCTTGTCGACAGCATTGGTCCTCGAACTAGCAGTAAGCAGTCAGACCAGAACAAAACGGGTTCTTTTGAAGAGAAGTTGTTTCTTCAGCTTCCGACATTAGTGCTTCCTGTGGCACCCCTGACGACGCTGCTCCGTTCCTCGGCCCGCTGACGGAGCCAACCAAGCGATCTGACTGGCACTAGCTGCGTTCTTTGTCACGGGAGTTCACACCGGCAGGGGCGTCGCAAGTGCATTTTCGGTGGGGGGGGGGGGTGCAGAGCAAAAATTTTACCGAATCTTTCAAAAATTTTACCGAATCCTAGAACTAAGAATTTGAGCTTTAAATTATGGAACAGAGACGATTACGTAGGAAGAGTAACAATAAAGGGCAGCATGAAAGACGATAAGCCAACTAGTAGGCAGCGTCCTGGCGAAGGCCACATAGAGAATATACTGCCGGGCGTGATTGCAGTAACAGCTTCTACCTCTTATAGCCAATAGAAAATTAAATCGAGCGCCGCAGGCGAAAATTTTCGAAATCATTTTTTTTTGCTGTAGGCTAAAACTAACTGCTTCACTTATAAATTCTATCATTTACCGTTGATTAAACGCCGAGACTCCAAGAAGTTCCAGAAACCGTATGGAGCGACGTTCCGGCAGCAGCAGTAAGGGTGAGTCTTCACCTTCCGGAATCTCGGTTCCCAGATTTTTCGAGATTTTTTTGAAAATTGTCTCTCTGTAGAAAATTTAGCTGCAATACTGAAAAATTCCAGAAATCTGGAAGTTCAAAAGCCCCTTTTTTCCGGATTATTTTGATATACGTTTGGACCGGTTCATATTCCAGATGCAATTTACAGAATACGTCAAAGAATAATCTGGAAGCCCTGATTCCGGAAGTTCCGGGAGGTGAAGACCGGTCTTAACTGTAGTCTAGTCAATATACTGCCCATAATCACCTAAAATGAGCGCCGCAGGCGAAATTTTTTTTGCTTTTAGTTTTAATCTTAATTTCCATCTAAATTCTAGCTTTTAATGTTTCGAAATCTCAATCCTAAAACTGGCTTGAAAATGACGCGACGTTACGCAAAATAGAGAATATTACGAAAAGTGCTGCAGGCGGAATTTTCGAAATATTTATGGATAGATATTCTTTTTGGAATCCAAAATAAAAGTAAGGACTATTGATGATATCACAGATCATCTCTTTTGTCTGCGACCAGTGCGTCACTCGACCCTGGCAATTATAACGAATAAATTACCGAATTCCACTTATCATACCGAATAAGTTCAGGCCGATAGCATGTTCGGGATTCTTTATAACTAGCGTATCCCGGTTATTATACCGAATTGTTTTGGTATCGAAAGACTACCGAACAATATTCATATTCGGTATACTTTCGTCGAAACTGGAACAAAGTCAGTATTCGTGGTTAACTTCCTAATCCTGGAAATTATACTGATTAAATTACCGAATCCTAATCATGATACCGAATAATTTTAAACCAATAGCTTATTCGGGGTTCTGTGTAACTCCATAAATATACCGAATAGTTCCGGCATCGAAAAATTACCAAATGATTTCAGTAAGAGACTTATCGAGAAGTTCAAGGTCAGTCCTTTTATTGTAAATATTTTAGTTGGATTTTTGAAGAATAGAAAACAAACAACGAAGTACAAAAACGTGTTCTCTGAACTATCGGATATTTTCTGTGGTGTTCCGCAGGGAACTTTACTTGGACCTATCCTGTTCCTTGTCATGATGAATGACATAGCGCAAGAGCACCTGGATCGCTGGAAATTTGTGGATGATTTAAGCTTAACCGAAGTATGCTACAGAAATATTAAAAGCAAAGCTGCAGGCATAATAGAAGACATTAAAGATGAAGCCAGGTTGTTGGACATGCAGGTAAACGAAGACAAAAGTGCAATTTTAACCTTTTCCTTCCTCAAAACTAGCATTTCCTTTGAAGAAATACTGCCATCTGGTTTACAGGTACAGAAGCTAAAGCTCCTTGGTGTAACTATCACGTCTGATCTTAAATGGGAGGACAACACCAACGTAATGCTAAAGCGTGCAAACGCTGGTCTACAGCTGTTAAAACTTCTGGCTAAGTTCCAAGTACCTAATTCCCATCTTGTCCGAATTTACGTTTCTTTCATTCGATCCACTTTGGAATACGCGGCTGCTGTTTGGCACTTTGCCCTTACTGCCGAACAGTCACAACAAATAGAAAGAATACAGAAACGTGCACTCCTAATAATAAGTCGTGAGCCCAAAGTTCCCTATTCTGCTCTCTTAAAAAAGTTTAAGATGGAAACCCTTGAGAGTCGGAGACTGCGGCTGAGCTTAGCGGTTGGTCATAAGCTCCTCCACCATCCTGTTCTATTCGATATCCTTCCCCCTCCTTATGAAAACACAAGAAACCGACAGGAGAGGGTCGCAAGTTCAAAGGTTCCAAAGTTGTCCCCCGTACCTGCAACACATACGCGGTACCAAAAAAGCTTCGTTCCGAGTTTCACCAAAATTTATAATGATGGTGGTAGCTGTCTGTGATATTATCCCAACGTCCGTGTTCTGTTTTTGGTTTTTATTTATATACTATAATAGGTCTGTGATGACGAATTGATGATTAACTGTATATACTATAAAATGTGCATTATACGACGTAATAAATTGACGTAATACCCAAATTTGGCATTGCCATGATAGTGGTTGTTTGAAATAAATTCGTTACGTTACGTTACTTAAGTTCTCTCACCAAATTCGTGATAACTACCGAATACTGGCAAGTATACCGAATCCCGATCATTATACCGAAGAGATTTGTACAGATAGCCTATTTAGGATTCTATATAACTACCGAATCCCCGTAAATATATCGAACAGTTCTGCCATCGACTAAACACCAGAGACAACCCGGAGTGCAACGAACGCAGCTACTGCATAAGCAAGAATGGAACGCCAGTATATTCTCTTTAATCACCTTATTACAGCGCGCTCCGAGGAAAAGACGAATCTGTAATAAGTCTTATACGCCGTAATACACCTTATAACACCTATTTGGACAATGCTTTAATGAAGTGTCGTTGGAGGATTCAGTGGTAGCATGTGGGATTTGGGTCTACGGGTTTAAGAACTAATGAATGCTGCTACGGAGGTAGGTTGCATTGGAATTATAGGTACGAGGGGTCCTTTAAAGGACACCTGAACAATGAAACCATACTTGAATACACCATGGAGAATGCATTTACAGACATGTCCAAGACAAAAAGCGCAATTCATTCAAATCTTGTACAGCACTGGCCGGATCGTATTGGAATTTCTTCTAGATATACGTTTGGGCTTAACTGATTAAAAAAAAACTCCAGAAGGAGGGTTGATTGGAGACATTTGTTCATTTCTAAAATTGTTCGGCACTGAAATTAGGACAGATGCAAAATGGAGCAAAAATCGTAGCTTGGAAACACTATTGCGTATTTGGATTGGGTTTTCTGCAGGCAATACCGGAAGTCATACAGATAGGGTTGATACTTGGTACTCTTCATTCAGGTGTCCTTTAAGGGAATGAAGAACGATTTTGAAAAATGCTTGAATTTCCCCAAGCCAGTAACGTATCAGATTGACTATTCGCTAAAGTGCGATAAACTACTTATGACTGAGAGGGAAACAATTATCCAGCGGAAAGCTTGCAAGGTATCTGAGCGTAGTGGAGGTGGAACCCACGGTTCATGTAGTCCGGACTGGATGTGTATTCGTCACCGTCAGTCTTGACTCGGACGATGAAGGGCTTGCTGTAACCTGAAATAATGGTCATGAGTGTTGAAAGAAGAGTAGTTATATAAACCGGGTTCTGGCCCACCCTCCCCCCAATTTCAAAACCCCATTTTAACATCAATTTCTTAAATTTTAACATCCTTTTTACCAAATTATCCCCTTTTTTAAGAACATTTTTATTTTCTTACTTCCAAAATAAAGGATACAAGAAATGAGAATATTACCCTTTACTACATATAAAATACTACAATATACTACTACTTCTTTTTTTTTACATTTTTCATTTTTTATTCAAATATTACTGAGTAAACAGTTCTAAATCCACATATGTTTCTTTGTTCTTGTTTTCGCGTACAATAGGCTGCAAAACTAGATTTTTCTTTAAAAGTAATTCGTTAGCAATGGCATTATATTTCTGTGTTATAAACAAATCACATGGTTTGTCATTATGATTAATAACTACAACCAGCTTATCACCATATCTTGTCTTAGCAATTCTCATTTTAACAATAGTATATTTCAATCCTAGAACTAGTTCTTCTTTCCTGATTGTCTCATTGTATTTATTCATTCTGATTGTATTCAAGACTTCCTTTGTGGACTCCATTTATTAGGGGATGATTTTATTAAATAAAAATCCAGGCTCACAAACTCACATACATATTTTTGTTAATAATACCTAATGTAGCTTTTCTTTCATAATATATAACACAGTAAACATTATATGGTACGGGTTGATTATCTTTCAACGTTAAACTTATTTCAATATCAGCAGTTGTTCCATTATAAATATTTGACTCGTGTTTGGAAACATCGAAACAGAATAGTGGATATACTTCTTTAAATTCTTCTATACTAACAACACTACCAGTATCAAATGCTAATTGTTTATAACCCAAATGTATGAACCTATTGTAAAGATTTGAGTATTTACATTTATCATCGCTAAAATCACATTTAAGTGGTTCTTCAGGATATTTATCCCCATTAATTCTAAGTTCTATGTCTGTTAAATTCATATGATCAAACACCATATTATTCATTAATTGATTGTTATGCTTTTCATTTTTCTGTAGCATCACAACTACTTTTGTTGGATTGTTTCTCTCAGAAATAACTTTCCAAGTGTGTTCCTTATTTTGACTAACATCGCTTTTATAAGTATTACATGCTTCCCACATCAGATTATGCTTTTTATCCTTAGCAAGACCCTTTTCTAATTCACTCATCATTTCGATACTAGGAGCTACAATAGGAATCTTCCAGGATAAATACTCGATTACTACTTTGAAATTAGTATTTCCATTTCTTATAATCATGTTGTTATCATCATTTCTTCTTAGAAATAATTTATGCGATGCACCTCTGAAGAATCGTTTGTTTCCTTTTAAGAATCCGAACAGTTCTGATAATGGTAAATACATATTTACTAATTTACTGCTCTTTGTTCTGTTGTATCTTTTTTCAAATCCTTTATTATAATTATCATTATTGGTCAACCTGACTGTTCCACCCCCTGCTGCAGCCCCTGCAGCCCCTGCTACTACTGGAGTTGCAGTAAACGAAGCAATAACAGGATTAATTTCTTTTCCTTGATTATAATCCTTATACCAGAAATGATTTCTTGCTGCACTTCTAGAATAATCATCAGAGTATTCAATCAACTTTGTAACGGTAGTTGTAATACCAACATGATTAATTTTTTCAACCGATTCATCGTTTATTACATATTCAGCGGTACTGAATAAATTAAATCCATTGTTCGTCAAAGTAGCAATATCGGTTGCAGCTATATTATCTCCATTTTCTTTCACTATTCTTACACTAACATCAAGATAACTTTCACTTGGATAAAACCAGGAATCTAATTTCTTCGTTACGAATTCAAACTCTAATTTATTAGATACATTCACATCTGTTTCTCGAATTTCTTTAAATTCGTATTTTACCACTGTATCATCAACAAGTGGTTCATCAAATATGTTCCATTGCGGACTGATAACTTTATTTACTGCCATTTATATAAGAAAGAAATTATTAAATAAAACTTATTTCAGAATCTTTAATCCATTTCCAGTCATTAACGTTTTGATCAAGTCCTGACTTCTTTGATTTAAAATCCTTTTATTTGTACCGATAAGATCCTTCATCGATTTTTTGTTTCCAATTACATCAATGAGTTCCTTCTTGTTTACATCGATCAGATCTTTCCCATATTCTATTGCTCTGTTTTTCAACAACTCAAATCTCGGTTTAATAATATTATTATACATTGACATAGCCCCATCTTTTATTTGTTTTGCTGACGTTTGAAATAACTGGGAATTAACAATGTTTTTGAATACACTACCGATTCCACTTCCATACTGCTTTTTATAAAGTAATCGCTTATTATTAATCAACATTTATAGGTAAATAATTTTATTTCACTAATCCTTTAAGCTTTTCTTAAATGCAGCACGTATCCAACGTTATCACCATTCAAATCGATAGGTCTTCCCAACTGATCAGTAATTGTCATTCTCAAGGAGTAAATAAAGTCTTTTGTATTAATAGGAAGGTAGATTAATTGTCTAGGATTCTCAACAATTTGACAACCCGGTTCTGTATTAGGAACAAATGTCCAAATGACATCTGATTTACTTTTGTTTACGATAGAACTGTTTACGAGAGAGCAGTGAATTTGAATTTTATCAACGCTTCTTGTTATATTCGGAAGCTTTGTACCTTCATTGATTTTCTTAGATATCTCACTATCCTTCTCAAATCCTAAAATCTGACACAAGTCACTATTAAATCTAAACACATATTTTTCTTGTAATAGTATGACAAATCTCATAGATGCTGGATTGGATGAAATTACAATAGGACATTTATCTTTTGGGGTATCAAAATACTGACACAAAAAATAATTCAAACAATCATCGTTATACATCCCATTAGGAATAGTAACATTCATCCATTCTGTTGCAGTATTATCTTCATCTTTCCTGTATTGAAATGTATTATTTCCAAATTTATCACTTATATTATGCCATGAATACCACAAAGTACACTGATTCAAACCTATTTCATAATCCCAATTACGATTCAATTCGATTGGTTGACTAAATGTTATATCAATGATACTTTCATTACCTTCAATGTTTAACAACACCATTTATTAGAAATATTTTTTATATATTGAATTGTAATTTCTCTTCGTAAGAAATTTATTTCGCATTAACGAATCCAAAATATCGATAGCTTCATTTCTCACCTCATCAGATGTATTTCCGTTTACTCTGCTACCTATCAAAGTGTATAATTTTGAAATCATTTCATCACAATTCATAAATACACCAGTTCCTTGTTGGTTGACTAATGGGAAATAGGTTTGAATGGTTTTTAACCTATTCTTGTATTTTTTTATAAATTCAATGTGTTTATCATATTTACTAGAACTATAACTTTTACTTTTCATACCACCATAACTTTGACTTATAGATGTTAAATAATTCAGAGCCCCATCTATTTCGTTATGATGGTTAAGGTAATAATGAGGCATTTTAAAATAATTATCGGTACCATTCCAGTCATCTTTATATTTTAAATTAATTTGATTTAATAATTCCACATCAATATTTAAGTTTAGATTTACGTCATATGGTGGTTCTAGATTGGGTTCTATAGCATGAGTGGGAGCTCGACTCGATTCCTCTGAAGTAGTGGTCTGTAAAGCTGTTTTAAATGTATCACCTAATCTGATAAACCGTCTTCTTGAATTATTATCACCTTCAAGTAGTTTATTAATTATCGTTTCAGCGTTCTCTTGTAATTTTTTGATGGTATCTTTAGTGTTTTCTTTTTGTGCTATAATAACTGGAGCGTTTAATTCTGAAGCATATTCCCGAAATCCTGCCTTCTCCATCTCATTTTGTTGAACCTTGCTTCTCTGAATTTCTCTGTTCTTCACTATATCCGATAACATATCACTCAAGCGTCTTGAATCCATTTATATACAAGTAATTTTATTTCATAATAAATTCTGAAAGTTCTTTTTCATAAAACCCTCCTTGAATTAATTCCCCACTTTTGTCAGATATTTCATAAGTAATGGGAATGGTAGGTCTGATGGTTGCTATCTGAAATACTTCATCCGTATAATTAGGTAAATATCCTTTATCGAAAATACTTTTTTCTTTTTTAATTCTGACTAAATCCCCTACTTTGACGTTTCCTGTGATTTTGTACTCATCTACTGGAGGAAACAGAGCACTAAAAACCTTTTTCTGATTAACCTTTTTACTAGCATCCACTGGTTTCATTTGTATTGATCGGTGATACGAGTTATTATAATTACTCACAAATAAAGGTAAAATATCAATCCAATTAGTAGTGTTATTGTGAGTGAAATATTTCCATAACTTTTCTTTTAGCGTTCTGTTGAACCGTTCAACGATTTGTGCTTTCAATTCGCTTTCAGATGCAAACCAGTGTATGCCGTTATTTTTCCAAAAAGTTTGAACATTTCTCATCACAAATTCTTTACCTTTATCAGTTTGTAGTTTCTTAGGAATTCTTTCTTTAAATATAACACTGAACGCTTTTATTATTTCAGCACCCGTTTTGTCTTTCAGAGGGATACACCAAGCATATTTACTAAAGCAATCAATAACAGTTAAAATGTAATTTGTTTTATTATTTTCTTTTTTATATTTCTGCATGTCAACTAAATCAGCTTGCCATTGCTCATCAACATAGTGAACATACACTCGCCTCCTTTCAAAGTTATGATAGGAAGGTTTGTGTAACGTATACACATTCTCATTTTGCAACACATTTTTTATTTTATCTTTAGAAACGTTCACTCCATTTTCTTTTAATTTTCTGTAAATATCGTCCACACCTGAATAATTAGAATAATACGTCTTTAAAATATCTGTTTCTGCGTTGAGGTTTTTTTTAAAAAGCGATTTTTCCTCGATCCGCAAATAACACAATTCCCTTTCAGCATTGGAACATTATTTTTTTGTGACACTGCCTTAAACATTGATTCAGTGTCAGTGCTCTTTTTACATTTCATACAATAAATCTCCATTTATTAGAAAACAATTTTTATAAACGAAAAGCTACCAACCCTTCATTTTCCGCTGGATGTAGGAAATGCAGTGAAAACCACAGTTTAATTCATCTATATTTTGAACAGGAAGATTTTCATAAGCTATTTTTTTCTTTGAAGTTTTTAGATATTTAACTATTTCTTTTCCTGGAGGAATACCGAAAGAATCGAAAAATTCGACATAGGGGGATTCAGGTAGATTACAATAGGCAACCCAATGTGTTCCAGGCATTCCACGTTTGTCATAGTTGATTACACCACATTCCGAATCGTTTATATGTTTGGGTAGCGTATCTAAAGAGAACACACCTCTAAACTGTGGTATACTCCCTAATGCATCCATAATATCAAAATTGGTTAGAGGTCCTACTTTACTTTTGCTTCTTTTTTGATGTCCCCGTTTTTTGACTTCCTAGGCCTTCCACGTACCCCATTACCCACAACTTTTTGTGTTCCAGGAAGTTTAAGCGCTCCACCTATGTTGACATCATCGGTTTCCTTCCCACGTAACCCATTACCCACAACTTTTTGTGTTCCAGGAAGTTTTAGTGCTCCACCTGTGTTGGTCATTTTATCCATAATTTTCTTACCAGCGAATGTACCCAAAGCAGCAGCACCACTTGTTAAAGCTGCCTTACCAAGGGTAATTGCTAGCGGTATTAAAAATGGAAGTAATCCCCCCTTTTGAATCGCTTCTTTCATCTGTTTGTATGATACATCAATATCACAACCCTTATTATTCATTTTACATGTTTCAATTTTATCAATTTGTCGTTTACTTAAAAGTAACTTGACTGGTTCTCGTTCATTTTGTCTACTATGACTAACACGTATCTGACATTTTTGTTTAGCATCAAAGCATTTCTTCAGCTTTCCTTTCTGAAGCTTTGACAAATAAACTGTATACTCCATTGTTTCAACCATTTATTAGGGAATTAATTTATCTTATAAAATTTATTTACCAGCCATCATTTTTTCTATTCTGGTAACGAATGGTTTGTCAACAGGTTTTAGCTCTAGCTCTAGAAGCCTTTTTAAAATATTTACTACTGCTCTTTCAATATTATCGATACGAGTTTTTTGACCAGCAATCTTTCCTTCAATTATACCGTTATGGGTGTGTTGCCCCAGAAGCTTTTTGTCATAATCTAAAAGATTCATAGTTAACGTTGCTAAATTAACAGCATCATTTTTGTTTCTAGGGTTTTGAACATTTGTTATCAACTTGTTTTCAGCGTTAATCTCTTTATCATTAACTCCAATTGTTTGTTTTACAAATAACCCTTTATCTTTGTTCCTTACCAACGAATTATCAGGAGAATCATCTATCGCAGTTAATCTGTTGATATCTTCGCTAAAATACTGATTTGCCCCCACTTGTTGTGCGGTAATTTCTTCTTTAAATTGATTCAAAATAATAGTCATAGATCTGAAACTAATAGCGTCCTGGTCAGCTTTCGCATCCCCTAACATAATAATTCTCTTACCTTGTAGGTTAATATTACCGTTGTCATCAGTAACTCTCTTTTCATTCGATTCGTTACTAACCTTTTTTCCAACACTACCAAATTTATTCATTTATTAAAGAAATAAATTATCCGGTAAATTTTTCAAAGTTTTTCCTGTACTTAAGGGTTTTATCTTTTATTTTTAAATCTATGAAGAAAAAACCGTAGCCCTTGGTTGCCGTCTCGAATTGTTTGAGAAATTTTTCATTGTCTATACTGGATACATGGCTTTGTCTTATTAATTTTACTTCTTTTGGATTAGAACACTGAAAGAATGCAAAATAATTGCACTGGAGCCTTACCACCTTTGGCGTTTTATGATAGCTCTGTGACAAGTAAATAATTGAAGCATTTTTCTTTCTTCCTCTTATGAATAAATCTTCTATTTTCTTCTGGTCTTTTTCAGTGACAAAATCGTCAAAGATAATCAAGTTTTGGTACTCAGGGTCTAAGTCGTCAACATCGACAATATCATCAAGATTGTTACTTACTGTTAAGACTTTCGATTTGCATTGTGACTCCAAAGTGGTTAAATTGGTTATAAGGTCTTGATATTTATCTTCTTCAAGATCTTTAGCATACAAGTATATTCGGTTGAAACAAAGATATTCATAAATTAAATTCAAAAGAAGGTTAGTTTTCCCTGTTCCAGAACTACCACAAATTAAGAGTCTAAATGGCCACTGAGGTGCAAGGTCGTGCTTATTCTGATAAGTGTTCTTTTCACTAAAATCATAGACTTTGATTGGAGCCTTTTCATTCATTTATTTAGGAAGAATTTTTCATTATAAGATTTACTTGAGTATTTTAAGTATATACTTGGATTTATTAAGTAGGTACTTGAAGTTTTTAAGTAGGTACTTGAAGTTTTTAAGTAGGTACTTGAATTTTTTAAGTAGGTACTTGAAGTTTTGAAGTGGGTACTTGAATTTTTTAAGTAGGTACTTGAAGTTTTTAAGTAGGTACTTGAATTTAATGTTTATAACCTAAAGGTAAAGTGTGTATTTTATCGCTTGTTACTATCCTTTTATCATCCTTAGGATCTAACGCTTTTTTATTCTGTTCTTCTAGAAACATATTGTGCTTGTATGATCTTAAGTTATACTGGGTTATAGAAAGGTTTTCCGTTTTACCAAACAGTACATCCTTATAGTTTTGAATCGTAATTTTATCTTTAACTATATTGGTTTTTATTCCTTTCAGTTTTTTGCTAGCTTTTGAAGGGTCTTGGTTGTCCTTTAAATAAGCATATACTTTTGATCGTAATCCAACAAACTCTGTCATAACCTGTCCACCTAATTCATCTTTCATCATTCCTATCACTTTCTTATTTACACTAGGAAATCCATATTGATTATCTTTCGCATAATCAGATGTATCGAACCTCTCATTCAAATCCTGTTTGATATCTTGATAAAAAATCTTCAGTTCTAATATCATATATGAAAGAATCAGTGTCCATATAACACAAATCAATTTTATCTCCATATTTAGGCTTCATATAATCATAATGGAATTCATACATCAATAACTTGGATAGTTCCAATACAGCAAAGCCGATATACATTGGTTTGTCTAATTTTATCTTTTCCTTTGACATTCTTGCTACTGAAAAGTTTTCACTGAATATTATTTCAGATTTAAAGTTGGGTTTCTTTATTATTTTTTCTCTTGTTGTATCATCCGTTATTATTTCCATATCCGCTCGCTTCCTTACGTTTTCCATGGTTTTTCCAAAGCAAGCATTATTCATCAGTTTAAAGAAGTCCTTTTCAAAATCATTTGTACCCTTAGTTCTAAGTGCTGTGTTGTGGTCTATATATCCTTTTAAGTAAGCACTTTCAGTGAATCCTAGTATTCTGTGTACTCTCTTCAATATCAAACCTTTTTGTAAATAGAATTCTAGATTCCTGTGGTGAACTACATAGTTGGTTTTATCTAATACTGTGGTACATAGCTTACCGTTAAAGTGTTCGGGTGCTAATGGTAAATCCTTGTGTAATTCGTGTAGTTCTTTTGGATATTCTAAATCTACTTCATATATAGCACCTACATCTTGTCTCACCGACTTAATCGTAATCACCGACTTGATATGAGTTTTTAGATGGTTGTAATACTCGATTGATTCGTATTCATTCCTTTCTTTCAAATCATCCGGTATGGAAATGAATTGGAAATCATTCGCTGGTAAATTCTGCGACATCGCCCACCCATATAAATTATTAGCGTCTAAATACATTAAATAATTAGATGGTTTATGCTTATTATAATCACTTGTATATTTATTATTTGCTTTTGCGTATCTTTTTATGCATTGGGATACACCACCTCTTATTCCTTTTTCTATAAAGGTATACATGTCTTCCTTTGAGAATAACGGTAAGTCTACTTTTGAATGCTTTAAGAAAGAATCCCATGTCAACCCAGGAGCTGAGAAGTAATGAAGTGGATCCAGATCATAATTCCGTATACAAACGTTCCTGAAATTCTCCACAACGTCTGATAGAATTAACACATCACTTTTTAGGTACAACTTGGTATAATCAAGTAATGTTTCACAGTTAAATTGCTTCCATATAGATACCGCTCTTTTATAATCACTTTTGTCAATACCTTTCCCCGTCAACCTAGAATAAAAGCTTTCTATGGATGGTAAGTTTGTACAATTCATTTTATCGAAACTGTCTACGAATTCATACGGATATACCCCTTTTTTAATTATTTCTTTGAATTCTTCATCGTTATTGAAACTATTCGATGTGTACTTGAAATTCTGTCTTAGATGATTACAAGGTACTTTGCAATCACATTTTGCTAAATTTGCTGATAGTTTGTCTAAAGATGAAGCCATAAATCTAATCGAATCTATGAACCGGATCTCATATTTTATTTCCGTATCCGTCTTTCTTATACTTACTGATTTCGAGAATGATATGAAACTTTCTGCACTTTCAAAAATTCCGTTATCAGGTATCAATTCTCTAACAAACAGATGGGAATCATATTTAGATAAATTATGCATTACTACCGGGATATGCCTAGGAATCCTGTATTTCATATTACATTCAGCATGAGCAAATCCCCTATCTTCTCCTGTCATGTGGTCGTGATCAAAGTGAGGATTTTCAGTAATTTCAGTTGTACAGATGTGACAAGTCTTATTCATTAGATTTTTCCATTTTTCGGTAATTTCTGCATTGGTATAAGTATGGTTTCTTTGTCTGCTTTCATATTTGTTTGCAATTTCTGTGGATACTTTTGTAACGGTTTTAACAAAATGTTCTGCAGCGTCTTCACCGAAATAGTCATAGTATTTGTTCTGGTTTGTATCAAAGGAACAGCATACCTGAAACCCGTAAGCAAATGGTTTCTGTTTGGCCACTTTTATTGTTTTCTTCCCGTTTACCTGATTGTATTCTTCGTTATAAGACTCAAAGTCTGCTATTATGCAATAAGGTACTTTCATTTGTTTTGCAATATTTTTATATTGTATACTTGAACCTTCAGGAGGCATTATAATATCAGGATCTTCGCAATTATTTTTACTCTCATGTTTTTCATATTGTTCTTCTTTTGTAAAATGCCTTCCGCAAAAAGTGCATAGGTATGTCTTTGTTTTATTTTTAGAGATTTGACTACCAACTAATCTGCTCAGATCCTTTACCAGTACATAATGATTATCGAAATATAATAAATTAATAACATGTTTAGCTGTTTTGCCATTGATTGTACTTTTTAGTATATGACTTCTGATTATTTTCTCTTTATCAATTTGAAATAAACAAATTTTAATGTTGTATCTATTTTCAAATTTGTGTATATCTTTAGTATCCATTGGGAAGTTGGTAACCCCTTCGAAATCAAATTCGTTTTCATATTGTTTATAATTTGATAGTCTATCAACATGATCCTTAGCTGGATGTAGATTTGCTAAGATAGACCAAAGGAAACATTTCTGGTCGTTATTTTTTATATTTATACACGCTTTTTTATTTTTTACGAAATCTGGCAGTATTTTAAACGTTCCTCCCATGTAAGATTCTATTCGTGTCATCCTATAATCAATTCCTTCATACCGACTAAATTGTAACCCAGATCGAGGGGTATTACTTAAAGAACTCAGTCTCTTGTTATTATCATCCAAATGACTATGAGTAAGTATGCTATTTTTATTTAAAATCCAAGAAGTACTGTTGTAAAATACTACTACTTCTTCATCATTTTCCTGTCTATAGAAAATAACGCGAGTTACAAACTGAACTCTATATTGATTTATTTCGTTCATTCGCCGCTGTATATCTGCGAAAGTAAAAGCAATAAGAGTATGCTCATCAACTCCATTACCTTGAACTGAAACGTTTACAGTGAATATATTCTCACTTTCGCTAAAAATAGTAGGCTGCTGTTCTTCTTCCTTTCTAAATAAATGATCAGGAATTAATTTTTCTTCTTTGATTTTTTTCTTATTTATAAAGAGAGTGGATAAATCGACTACTTTCTGTCTACTGTTATCACGTCTTTCTGTTTGATCTCTTATGATATCTCTATTTTTCTGTACGGAATCTTTATGTTTGGTAATAATATTATTATAGTATTCTTCAACTCTTTTTAGTACTTCTCCTCGGTTTCCGCGAGTTGATAGGTTCTTGTTTTTCAGAAATTTCTTTAATTCGATTGTCTCCTTTTCTTTGTTATCATTGTATTCTTGTTTTAGTTTTGTAATGGTGATATTATTTTCTTTTATCTCATCTTCCAGAATGGTTCGTAATCTCGGTTCTGGTTTGTAGTCGGATGGTCTGTTCTTATTATGAGTTCTTTCGTTTCTGCGTTCAATTTTAATTTTATCTTCAGCTATCAAAATATACTTATTAAGATGGTTTATTATATTATTTGTTATTTCATGTTTCTTAGCTCCATTTGTTTTGATTTTATTAATTTTCGCATAAGTCCGCAGTTCATTATATGTGTATAGCGATAATCTTTGTATAACCGCTTTGTTGTTTGATATAACCTTTTTACAAAGCTGAATAACCTCTGCAGTATTCATCATTTAATAGGGGAACATTTTTATTAATAAATTTCTCCCGTCTGCGTTTTCTCAGTCGTAAAGAAAAGCACTGGTTTCAGTATGCGTTTCACAGAGCAAGCGCTGTCTATATTCTCTCCAATCAGTCAAGAAAGTTTCAGTAGAGTTACGTAGATAGCAGATGTGTTTTGTGTTTCAAGGAGCAAGCGCTGTCTATATTCTCTCCAATCAGTCATGAAAGTTTCAGTAGAGTTCCGTAGATAGCAGATGTGTTTTGTGTTTCAAGGAGCAAGCACTATCTAGATTCTCTCCGATCAGTCAAGAAAGTTTCAGTAGAGTTACGTAGATAGCAGATGTGTTTTGTGTTTCAAGGAGCAAGCGCTGTCTATATTCTCTCCAATCAGTCAAGAAAGTTTCAGTAGAGTTACGTAGATAGCAGATGTGTTTTGTGTTTCAAGGAGCAAGCACTATCTAGATTCTCTCCGATCAGTCAAGAAAGTTTCAGTAGAGTTCCGTAGATAGCAGCTGTGTTTTGTGTTTCACGGAGCAAGCGCTATCTAGATTCTCTCCGATCAGTCAAGAAAGATTCCATACAGTTTAGCAGGTGGCGGATGTGTTCCGAATCGCGAACCTTTCATTCAATCAAATAATTTCTGAAACAATTTTATTACATAATAAATGGAAGAATTAGAAAAGAAAATGTATGTTTACCGTCGCAGTTACAAGTACTACAATCGTATAAGTAATAGCTTACTTGTATCCAAATTCCTCTTTTCGGCAGCAGGAATGTCTGCGTTTCTAGTGCTACCTTTAGCTTCTTTAAGTTTGGGTGCTGTTATCATCGAAATAATTGAAAAGCAGTTAAGCATTGCTGATAGAAAAGCAGAATTTAGGACAAATTACAATTTTTATACTGAGTTGTTCTCAATGCTAAAATGCGGACAATTAACAATTGAGGAGGTAATTCAGAGAGAAACAGAGATGCGTAAAACCTTTCGATTTTTTCCTCGCGAAAAATACATGAAACAGGTTCGCTTGAACGGTTATAAATATTGTAAGAACGAAACTATCAACATACAAGAAAATTTACCAAAAATATAAAATTTTTGCAAAACCTCCCACCCCAGACTTTGAAGATTGAAGATGTTTATTTGTCGTCTTATTATTTTTTATGGTGTGTCTGGGGTAGCCCCGTATGGGGAGGAAACTCATCTCTGAGTTTTTTTCGCCATCACTCACTATCAACGGATTGCTGGTAGTGGGATTCGATCTCACGACATCGTTGATACAATGGTTTCCAAGTTTGCACGACTTAGAGCATTCTGCCAACGGGGCCCGAAAAATCTCCGCAACGAAATGTTTTGTGATGTGAATACTAATGCGCAATGAGATTTTCTGTTTTTTGTTGCCCTAAGAGCTTTATCGGTACTAGAGGCAGAATTGTGGGTACGTCGAGGAGATTTTAATTTGATGATGTGATGAATATCGATTTGGATTTTTTTTTTTTTACATTAGATATTATCAATAAAAATATGTATGTGAGTTTGTGAGTCTGGATTTTTATTTAATAAAATCATCCCCTAATAAATGGAGTCCACAAAGGAAGTCTTGAATACAATCAGAATGAATAAATACAATGAGACAATCAGGAAAGAAGAACTAGTTCTAGGATTGAAATATACTATTGTTAAAATGAGAATTGCTAAGACAAGATATGGTGATAAGCTGGTTGTAGTTATTAATCATAATGACAAACCATGTGATTTGTTTATAACACAGAAATATAATGCCATTGCTAACGAATTACTTTTAAAGAAAAATCTAGTTTTGCAGCCTATTGTACGCGAAAACAAGAACAAAGAAACATATGTGGATTTAGAACTGTTTACTCAGTAATATTTGAATAAAAAATGAAAAATGTAAAAAAAAAGAAGTAGTAGTATATTGTAGTATTTTATATGTAGTAAAGGGTAATATTCTCATTTCTTGTATCCTTTATTTTGGAAGTAAGAAAATAAAAATGTTCTTAAAAAAGGGGATAATTTGGTAAAAAGGATGTTAAAATTTAAGAAATTGATGTTAAAATGGGGTTTTGAAATTGGGGGGAGGGTGGGCCAGAACCCGGTTTATATAACTACTAAGAAGGAGGAATCCCTATACTAAACACTATTAACACAAACAATATAACGATTTCCTCAGACCTTTCTTGGCATGCACACACTTCAAATATAACAAAAAAAGCTAATGCAGCACTTGCCATGATCAAAGTTTTCAAAAGGTTTAAAATGTCTGAAGATAAGCTTGTAAAAATCTACTGTTGTTTCGTGCGCCCCCTTCTTGAATATGCTTGTCCGGCATGGCATTACGGTCTCACCCAAGGGGAGAAGGATCTGATCGAGCGGGTACAAAAACGTGCACTACGTATTATTTATGGTGAAGCCAGATTACCTTACTCTTTTCTGCTAAAGGAACTTCGGCTGCAAACGCTTGCAGAGAGGAGAGATCACCTTTGCCAGACTTTTGGCCTAAAACTCCTTTCCCACCCCGTGCACCGTTCCCTCCTCCCTAGTCCCCATTTACCCGAGAGACTTCGCCAACCTAGAGCAGTAGCAGTGAAGGTCCCAAAGCTCGCCCCAATTCATTGCCGCACTGACCGGTTCAAGAAAAGTTTCGTGCCTAGTTTCACTGAATGGTATAATACACATTGAGTTTGTTTCATGACAATGTTTTATTTTTGATAATTTATATTTCATTCAGTGTATTTTTGACGTTTGACACGAAGAAACGAATTCGGCATTTTGCTGTGATAGTTTTTCTTTAAAATTAAAACGATCATTCATTCATTCATTCATATAAGTGGATAACTAAAAAAGCGAGTAACTATAAAATAAACTGAGACAAATCAACCGTCCAGTAAAAGTTTCAACTGCAAAGCCAACTTATTTTGGTGTTATTTAACTGAAGACACTACAAAATTTGGGTTATGCTATGGGATTTTTTTTCCCCACTATCTGCTCCAGTTATGACGTTCAGAATATCTGCAGCTGTCCCCACAGCGTAAACTCTACTATGACGCGGGATGTTTTAATCTCAACACAACCGCGGCTTTTCAGTGGGCTGTGGTGAGCTAGCCCGATGAACAATGCATCCCAAAGTAGTAGTATGAAGTTGTACGAAAAAGTAGCATGCAGTACGAACTGATGCTACTACATGCTTTTATGTCAAGGCTACCGTGTTACTGCATTCTAGTGCATGCTACTATTAGCAAGGCAGGATGCTACTGGATACTACTACTTCAGATTGGCCCAGTATGAGGCACAATCAATGATAGTATTCTTTACTATTACATATCAAGACATGCAACTTGTTCGTACAACTATCATACAACTATACAAATTTTTCATCGGGTGGTGAAGACTGCTTAGTGCCTGAACAAACAAAACATTCATACATCTTTCTTGTAAGGCACACAACACAGATACAAGCGCATACAGAAATAACACGGAAAGTCTCCAAGATTTGAAAATCGATTATTCGGGAATAGCGCAACAACGAAGTAACGCATTTTCAGCGGGTCTTCAAGCCAATTTAAGTGAATAAGTGATGAGTAACTAGACTGTCTTATCCCAGCCCTTTTCAGTTAAACTTTAACGCCCGACGGCGTCCCCCTGTTCTTTGATGACCTATTTACAAACCATCTAACTCATTCAGCGTCGTAGAAACCCCGAACACGCTACAACAGCGCTATTTTACGGTCTTGTCGCCAAGACCTTGTCGTACAAAAATTAAGGTAGCACTAGCGCAAGCGTCTCTGCTTCCAGCCTTATCAAGGCATTAAAAAAAAGAGCGATTAAAAATAGATCGAGACAACTTAAAGGGCCCCTCGCACTACCCCATACAAAATTTATCTGAAAATAGTACTATAAAGTAGTACGAAAAAGTAGCATGCAGTACTAACTGATGCTACTACATGCTTCTACTTCAAGGCTACCGTGTTGCTGCATACTACTATATGTTACTATTGGCAAGACCGGATGCTACTATGGCAAGACAGGATGCTACTGTAAACTACTATTTAAGATTGGACCAGTCTGATGCACATTAAATAGTAGTATTCTTTGCTATTACATAGTATTACATGCAACTTTTTCGTACTACTACCGTACTACTACGCAGGCTACAAATTTTTCATCGGGTATTTATCTTCAACTGTGCCCCACGGTTTTGGCTGTTTTAAGCCTTTACCGAGACCCGTCGACATGCAGCGAAAACAGGTAAACAATTTACATAGCCGGTTTTTCTGAAGGATACACTTCTCGCCACTGACAACCGTCGACAGCGTGATACATATCGAGGTAGCAAAACACGGCAAGTGAGAACAAGACCGAAGGTTTCGATGGGATCCCAAAAATATAATATTTGATCCAGACAATTGCGAACGAACTACCATACTTGTCCAGAAAAAAAAAGTTCAGAAACGAATTCAGCGTATCTCCTTATCCGTATAAAGAACATCTAATCAGCTTCAAGTAAAACTTTAACTTATACAAAAAAAAATCCGGTTTCAACCGGATTTCAAACTAATTATATGTCCAGGTAAAAAAAAAAGATTGTCATATACAGTTTCAGCGTGTCTTCTTACCCCTAAATCTGTCATCTAATCAACTTCAAATAAAACTTTTACTTTGAACAAACTTTCCGGTTTTGGCCGAATTCCAGGCGAACTACTTGCCCGAAGAGAAAATGGTTTTCACCACCGTGTTTAGCATGTCTTCTTATCCCTAAATCGAACATCTAATCAACTTCAAATAACACTTTTACTTTTAACAGACTTTCCGGTTTTGGCCGGATTCCGGGCTAACTATTTGTCCGGCGAACAAATATATTTGGCCATCATATTCAGCATGTCTTCTTATCCCTAAATAGAACATATAATCAACCTCAAATATAACTTTTACTTTTAACAAACTTTCCGGTTTTGGCCGGATTCCGGGCGAACTACTCGTCCGATGACAAAATAGTTTTCACCTTCGTGTTCAGCATGTCTTCTTATCCCACTCGACTATCACATTATATGTTTTAAAATATTTCATTTGCCCCTTAAATTAAACCCCCTCCCCCACCCCTAAATGTAGGGCTACAGAGCCCATCTACGAACATGACTTTACTCTTGACCCAAATAATCCTCACACCAAGTTTCATCAAAATATCTCATTCCCTTCGAGAGTTATAGTGCGTACAGACGGACAACTTTTGTGATGTCATAGGTATCTCTCCACTTACATTTTGGGATTCCAAAAACGGCGTGGCTTGTTAGAGGGGTTAGAATATACCGTACGAAACTGGGATCTTCGGGTTTAGAAATACAAGGAGTGATTACGGAAGTAGGTTGCGTTAGTATTATAGGTAAGACAGGTCCTTTAACCATAGATAATATTTAACCGCCAGACCGCCCCTGGTATTTGGAAATTCGGGGTCTAAGGCACACCTCGCACTATTTACTCTTCAACTTATAGTATCTTAAAATATTTGACTACTTTCAAACAAGGCTTCGCTTCCCACAAATAATCCACGGTTTTAGCTGTTTTAAGCCTTTTTTGAGACCCGTTGACTTATAGCGAAAACAGGGAAACAATTTACATAACCGGTTCTTTTGATTGAAAGACTTCTCGCAGACAACCGTCGACAGCGTGATACACATCGAAGGTAGCAAACACGGCAAGTGAGAAAATCAGCGGGGTTTTGTCAGGGGGGTTAGAATGTACCGTACGAAATTGGGGTCTCCTGAGTGACAATGGAAGTAACAACATAACAATCCCACAACAACACCAGAAGTAGAATATATCCAAATTCGAAGTGGGGCTAATGCGAATTTCCTTCTTCGTCATTTTCTCAAATGTTTTAAATAGCGGAAAATGTTCAGAATCCCCGCCCCCCCCCCCCTTCAAGTCCCGTTCTCCGTGGAGCTCTCGAGTACTTAGATAGATCGATATAGCTTTTATTCTTTTCGAACTATCATGGTGAAATCCAAATTTGTCGAAATCGTCATACATACATGTAGACACTCATATATAAATATGTCAACTCAGTGTCATATATAAAAGTAAACACTAAATAAGATTACAAAATTTAACGACAGACGATACAAAACGTATTTTCATACCGTACGTGCACTGTAAAAAAAATTCTTACAGTATTTGCTATTGGGATTAATCTTATCTTTATTGAGATTGACATTTTACGTGTTGGAGTTTTGGGATCACCACTGAGGTCGCTCTTGCAGGTCGTTCGCGGGCAGTATTGAACAGTGGCGGAAGTATATACTTATGGATAGGGTGCTCAAGCATTTTCTTACCGGAAGCCATGCACAGTTTCAACCTACGGGACTCAAGTTTAAATTCCTGAAGGAGCTCATTGTAAGGAATGTTGGGGGATCGTGACATAATTACCCGATGAAAAGTTTATCCCAAAATAGTACTATGAAGTACTACGAAAAAGTTTTATGCAGTACTAACCATGCTACTACATGCTTCTACTTCAAGGCTACCGTGTTACTGCATACTACTATATGCTATTATTAGCAAGACTGGATGCTACTATGGCAAGACAGGATGCTACTGGATATTACTACATAAGATTGGACCAGTCTGAGGCACATTAAATTATAGTATTCTTTGCTAATACATAGTATTACATGTAGCGTTTTCGTACTACTACCATACTACTACGCAGGCTACAAATTTTTCATCGTGTAGTAGGGCACGTTTCTGTATTTTTTCGATCCGATAAGCATGGTCTTCAGTAAGGCCAAAGTGCCAAGCTTCCACCAGGTATTCTAGCCCCGAATGTTACTTACTAACGATAGGGCCGGCACAGTCGGTTAGTCCAAGAGCAGTACCGCAAAAGCGGTCATCTGTCATCGGGATGCCCTTCTCAGGGAGAGCGCTTCTAGCGTTGACGATTCCAAGGTAGTCAGCTGCGCAGTTCTGGTCTCCAGACTAGAAGAAAAATATGTACAATCGCAGTGTAAAAAGTCTCTCCTTCTACATTGTTATCTACAATAACAATTATTCAAACAATGTTTACAGGTTTATTTCCTTCCCCAAAGTTGAACCAGAGGATTGGCAGCCTGACGAGGACCCTTGCCAAGAAAGGCCGCAATATCGCTGACGAAAAATCGTAGCCCCTTCTTAATAAAAAAAACGAAGTTGACCAAAATGCAGAAATAAACCTTCCCTGTCATCGCCCCAATCGTACAGCAAAAACAGGGTCCGTGTCAAAATTAAATCTCAGGACTAGTTTTTTCATTATAGTGGTATTTGAAGATAATTTACTTTAATAAGATATTTATAGTCGGTAGAAGCTTCAGTTATTTCTTACAGGTTTGTTTCCTTCCCCGAAGTCGAACCAGAGGATTGACGGCCTGACGAGGACCCTTGCCAAGAAGGGCCGAAATATCGCTGACGAAGAATCATCGCTGACGTATCCGTTGTAAACATTGTTTGAATAATGTTTCAAAGTCAGCTTGGGCTCAAAGAATATTTACACAATAACAACAAGACCAAAGGTTTCGATGGGATCCCAAAAAATCAATATCTGATCCAGACAACTGGGTCTTAGCCAGATCCAGTCTTCACCAGACTCCTTGAACATTTTTACAATTAAAATTCAGAAACAGATTAAGGCCAAATAGCTAATCACCTGAGAAAACCAAGTTCAGATTTTGATTCAGCATGTGTGTTTACCCCTATAAGTCATATCTGTTTTGACGAAAACTTCCTGCCACTTCTGCCAATTTCCCGGTTCCGGCCGAACTCCAGAACTACTTGTCCGGCGAAAAAAGAAAACTCAAAGACGAAATCAGGGTATCTTCTTTCCCCAGTAATGAACATCTAATCAACTTCAAATAGAAATTTAGCTTATAACAAATTTTTCGATTCCAGCCGGATTCCGGTCGAACTATATGTCCGGGTAAAATACGATTGTCATACAGGGACTCAGCATTTCTTCTTACCCCTAAATCGCTTATCTAATCAACTAGAAATAAAACTTTGACTTCCAACAGTTTTCCGGTTTTGGACGGATTCCGGACGAACTACATGTCCGGGTAGAAACTTGTTTTCACATAAGTGTTCAGCATGTCTTCTTGCCCTAAATCGAACATCTAATCAACTCCAAATAAAACTTTTAATTTTGAAAAACTTTCCGGTTTTGGCCGGATTCCGGTCGAAATACTTGTCCGTCGAGAAAATAGTTTTCACCTTCGTCTTCAGCATGTTTTCCTACCTCTAAATCGAACATTTAATCAACTTCAAATAAAACTTTTACTTTCAACAAACTTTCCGGTTTGGGCCGGATTCCGGGCGAAATACTTGTCCGTCGAGAAAATAGTTTTCACCATCGTCTTCAGCATGTCTTCCTACCCCTAAATCAAACATCTAATCAACTTCAAATAAAACTTTTACTTTCAACCAACTTTCCGGTTTTGGCCGGATTCCGGGCGAACTACTTGTCCGATGACAAAATGGTTTTCACCATCGTGTTCAGCATGTCTTCTTACCCCATTATCGACTATCACATTAGCTGTTTCAAAATATTTTGTTTGTCCCTTAATTTGAATCCCCTCCCCCACCCCTAAATGTAGAGCTACAAAGCCCATCTACGAACTTGACTGGTCCGACGACCCAACGAACCCTCACACCAAGTTTCATCAAAATATCTCATTCCCTTCGAGAGTTATCGTGCTTACAGACGGACGGACAGACGGACAACTTTTGCGATGTCATAGGTATCCCTCCACTTACGTTTTGGGATCCCAATAATTGCAATAATCTACAATAACAATAATTGCAATAAATACAGGTTCGTTTCCTTCCCCGACGTTGACCCGGAAGATTGACAGCCTGACGAGGACCCTTGCCAAGAAGGGCCGAAATATCGCTGATGAAGCATGGCTGACGTATCCGTTGTATACATTATTTGAATATATGTTTCAAAGTCAGCTTGGGCTTAAAGAATATTCAGCATCATAAGAGAAGGTGAACAAGAAGGGACAGGTCATACAACGTGTTCCCCCGTTCTTACAATAGTAACTATTACCTATTTTTTTCGTTCCAACCTCGGGAAAAGTTACTACGCTATCCGTTCGAACTAATAGTCGCTATTTGCTAAGCTTACCACGCTCTGAAGCGTAGTGAGTGTGGTAACTACGATATATGTGACGCGATTGACTGAATTAGCGCATGCCGCAATGTTTTGCCCAAAAGTAGACAAATTCATTCCAGCCTTGACACAAAGAAGCCAGGCGATGTGACGTCATTCATAGTCGAGCCCTTCCCCCCCCCCGAAACTCACAAAAGTAATCCCTTTTTGTACGCTTTAAAATCTGATCTATGTCTTTTTTGTACTTTTTGTCCGACCCGCCAGCAACCCCCTCCCCCCAAATAAATGTCTGGATACTGAAATTTAACTCTGGATAATACCAGATTATACTGAACAGCACTTTCGTATATGCCAAGTTGTCTGCACTTCTAGCATGGTAGTAGTTATATAAAGGGGGTTCTAGCTCACCATCCCCCCAATTTCAAAACCCCATTTTAACATCAATTTCTTAAATTTTAACATCCTTTTTACCAAATTATCCCCCTTTTTAAGAACATTTTTATTTTCTTACTTCCAAAATAAAGGATACAAGAAATGAGAATATTACCCTTTACTACATATAAAATACTACAATATACTACTACTTCTTTTTTTTTACATTTTTAATTTTTTTATTCAAATATTACTGAGTAAACAGTTCTAAATCCACATATGTTTCTTTGTTCTTGTTTTCGCGTACAATCGGTTGCAAAACTAGATTTTTCTTTAAAAGTAATTCGTTAGCAATGGCATTATATTTCTGTGTTATAAACAAATCACAGGGTTTGTCATTATGATTAATAACTACAACCAACTTATCACCATATTTTGTCTTAGCAATTCTCATTTTAACAATAGTATATTTCAATCCAAGAACTAGTTCTTCTTTCCTGATTGTCTCATTGTATTTATTCATTCTGATTGTATTCAAGACTTCCTTTGCGGACTCCATTTATTAGGGGATGATTTTATTAAATAAAAATCCAAAGCTCCTAATTACCGACAGATCGTAACACCTGTGGTGTGAGAGATGCGTCACACTAAATATTCTCGAATATTCTCGAATATTTAGATGCGTCACCTCCAGCAGATAATAAGACTCGGCGGAGAAGATTCGCGAATATATATATAGTGTCGCGCATCTGGTTAAGGAGACATTTGTAAACAAGTTGAGATTAAGAAGGTGTTGAAGAAAGAAAAAATTTCCAATGTAAGTATTTTTTAGTTTTCTAGCGATAAAAACAAGGATATCTAGCAAGATAGGAATAGCTTCGTCTGAAACAAACAATTACGCAAATATCAAATATACCAAACGAGTTATCAGATGACGAAGCGCATCACACGAGATGACGTAGGAAATTCTGTAAAGAATTTTTAATGGGTTAGATAATGTTGCGAAGCGCATCACACGAGATGACGTAGGAAATTCTGTAAAGGAATTATCTGGGTCAGATAATGTTGCGAAGCGTGTCACACGAGATGAAGTAGGAATCAAATGGTCTTCAAAAATTCTGTAAAGGAATCATCAAGGTCGTTAAAAGATTTTTATTTTCAGATGAACAGCGAAGGTATTCAGAAGAAAACAGCAACCATTCCGAAAAAGTATATGAATGGGTTGTTCAAACTGGAGAAATCGGAGCAAGAAACATTCCTTTCGCTGTGGAGTAAGGTAGTCACAGCCTCAGATGAAGTCGAAGGTGAAGACCGTACGACAGCGTGTTCCTCTGTTGACAAGAAAAAAGAGAAGAGCGTGCAGTTTTTAGCCGATATTAAAGCGAATTTACATGCTTCGCGAAGGTTTGGAAACTTCAAAGTGGACGTAAGCATCAAGAAGGTGCTGAGCAGCAAAATATGTGGAGTCAGTTTGGAACAAGCAGAACGTTTAATTATTGATTTAAATAAAGTGGAGGTGTATTTGGATTATTTATCAGTGTTACTAAAAGCGAAAAAAGGTGAAGTGTATGCGTACATGCAAAAACTGTTCAATGACAACCCTGAGAATCTGCACAAGTGTTTTCTTGAAGAACGATTTAAGAAATATGGAGAAAGCAAATCAACAATAAGAAGATATCTTCAGTTGTATGGATTAGTCCGCGAATATCCTGGAATAGCTTTCTGTGGGAAAGGGTACTATTGCATCGTCGAAAATGAAAAAGCTATTCGCAAAGCGATCCAAGAGGATGAGATATTGTCTTCATTACTCAAGGAGCATCCTGCGCAAGTTTTCTTATCCGATGAAGTGTTGATTGATTTTGATAATCTGAGTCTATAAATGTTGAATTAAGTTTTCTCAATAAATTGGTGTTTCATTGATTGAGTTATAAGCTAGATTTTGTTGCTAGGTGGTGGTTATGTGTGAAGAGTCACACTGGTGGAACATTCTTCTGAACTATTGATGTATTCTTGCAATATTTATAGCCATTCAGACGGACTTGTTTCATGTATTTTTCGCGAGGAAAAAATCGAAAGGTTTTACGCATCTCTGTTTCTCTCTGAATTACCTCCTCAATTGTTAACTGTCCGCATTTTAGCATTGACAACAACTCAGTATAAAAATCATAAATAGTCCTAAATTCTGCTTTTCTATCAGCAATGCTTAATTGCTTTTCAATTATTTCGATGATAACAGCACCCAAACTTAAAGAAGCTAGCGGTAGCACTAGAAACGCAGACATTCCTGCTGCTGAAAAGAGGAATTTGGATACAAGTAAGCTATTACTTATACGATTGTAGTACTTGTAACTGCGACGGTAAACATACATTTTCTTTTCTAATTCTTCCATTTATAATATAATAAAATTGTTTCGAAAAATATTTCTAACAAAATAAAGAGTAGTAACCAAATGCCGATTTCGTCAAGAGTAGTAACCAAATGCCGATTTCGTCAAGAGTAGTAACCAAATGCCGATTTCGTCAAGAGTAGTAAAGAATAAAGGAAACCCGTGACTAGTAGTAAAGCATGTGCGAAACCCATAAGGGCGTCGGAAAATACATAGTAAAGGATTTGGAAAACCAGTGCTTTTCTTTACGGCTGAGAAAACGCAGACTGGGAAATTTATTAATAAAAATGTTCCCCTATTAAATGATGAATACTGCAGAGGTTATTCAGCTTTGTAAAAAGGTTATATCAAACAACAAAGCGGTTATACAAAGATTATCGCTATACACATATAATGAACTGCGGACTTATGCGAAAATTAATAAAATCAAAACAAATGGAGCTAAGAAACATGAAATAACAAATAATATAATAAACCATCTTAATAAGTATATTTTGATAGCTGAAGATAAAATTAAAATTGAACGCAGAAACGAAAGAACTCATAATAAGAACAGACCATCCGACTACAAACCAGAACCGAGATTACGAACCATTCTGGAAGATGAGATAAAAGAAAATAATATCACCATTACAAAACTAAAACAAGAATACAATGATAACAAAGAAAAGGAGACAATCGAATTAAAGAAATTTCTGAAAAACAAGAACCTATCAACTCGCGGAAACCGAGGAGAAGTACTAAAAAGAGTTGAAGAATACTATAATAATATTATTACCAAACATAAAGATTCCGTACAGAAAAATAGAGATATCATAAGAGATCAAACAGAAAGACGTGATAACAGTAGACAGAAAGTAATCGATTTATCAACTCTCTTCATAAATAAGAAAAAAATTAAAGAAGAAAAATTAATTCCTGATCATGTATTTAGAACGGAAGAAGAACAGCAGCCTACTATTTTTAGCGAAAGTGAGAATATATTCACTGTAAACGTTTCAGTTCAAGGTAATGGAGTTGACGAGCATACTCTTATTGCTTTTACTTTCGCAGATATACAGCGGCGAATGAACGAAATAAATCAATATAGAGTTCAGTTTGTAACTCGGGTTATTTTCCATCGACAGGAGAATGATGAAGAAGTAGTAGTATATTACAACAGTACTTCTTGGATTTTAAATAAAAATAGCATTCTTACTCATAATCATTTGGATGATAATAACAAGAGACTGAGTTCTTTAAGTAATACCCCTCGATCTGGGCTACAATTTAGTCGGTATGAAGGAATTGATTATAGGATGACACGAATAGAATCTTACATGGGAGGAACGTTTAAAATACTGCCAGATTTCGTAAAAAATAAAAAAGCGTGCATAAATATAAAAAATTTAGATCAAAAATGCTTTCTTTGGTCCATCTTAGCACATTTATACCCAACCAAGGACAACGCTGAGAGACTTTCGAAATATAAGCAATATGAGAACCAATTTGATTTCGAAGGGGTTACCAACTTCCCAATGGATACTAAAGATATACACAAATTTGAAAATAGATACAACATTAAGATTTGTTTATTTCAAATTGAAAAAGAGAAAATTATCAGAAGTCATATACTAAAAAGTACAATCAATGGCAAAACAGCTAAACATGTTATTAATTTATTATATTTCGATAATCATTATGTACTGGTAAAGGATCTGAGCAGATTAGTTGGTCCTCAAATATCTAAAAAGAAAACAAAGACATACCTCTGCACTTATTGCGGAAGGCATTTTAAGAAGGAAGAATGCTTTGAAAAACATGAAAGTAAAAATAATTGCGAAGATCCTGATATTATAATGCCTCCTGAAGGTTCAAGTATACAATATAAAAATATTGCAAAACAAATGAAAGTACCTTATTGCATAATAGCCGACTTTGAGTCTTATAACGAAGAGTACAATCAAGTAAACGGGAAGAAAACAATAAAAGTGGCCAAACAGAAGCCATTTGCTTACGGATTTCAGGTATGCTGTTCCTTTGATACAAACCAGAACAAATACTACGATTATTTCGGTGAAGACGCTGCAAAACATTTTGTTAAAACCGTTACAAAAGTATCCACAGAAATTGCAAACAAATATGAAAGCAGACAAAGAAACCATACTTATACCAATGCAGAAATTGTGAATAAATGGAATAAACTAACTAATAAGACTTGTCACATCTGTACAACTGAAATTACTGAAAATCCTCACTTTGATCACGACCACATGACAGGAGAAGATAGGGGATTTGCTCATGCTGAATGTAATATGAAATACAGGATTCCTAGGCATATCCCGGTAGTAATGCATAATTTATCAAAATATGACTCTCATTTATTTGTTAGAGAATTGATACCTGATAACGGAATTTTTGAAAGTGCAGAAAGTTTCATCTCATTCTCGAAATCAATAAGTATAAGAAAGACGGATACGGAAATAAAATATGAGATGCGGTTTATAGATTCAATTAGATTTATGGCTTCATCTTTAGACAAACTATCAGCAAATTTAGCAACATGTGATTGCAAAGTACCTTGTAATCATCTAAGACAGAATTTCAAGTACACATCTAACAGCTTCAAAAATGACGATGAATTCAAAGAAATAATTAAAAAAGGTGTGTATCCCTATGAATTCGTGGATAGTTTCGATAAAATGAATTGTACAAACTTACCACCAATAGAAAGCTTTTATTCTAGGTTGACGGGGAAAGGTATTGACAAAAGTGATTATAAAAGAGCGGTATCTATATGGAAGCAATTTAACTGTGAAACATTACTTGATTATACCAAGTTGTACCTAAAAAGTGATGTGTTAATTCTATCAGACGTTGTGGAGAATTTCAGAAATGTGTGTATACATAATTATGATCTGGATCCACTTCATTACTTCTCAGCTCCAGGACTAACATGGGATGCTTTCCTAAAGCATTCGAAAGTAGACTTGCCGTTATTCTCAAAGGAAGACATGTATACCTTTATAGAAAAAGGAATAAGAGGTGGTGTATCCCAATGTATAAAAAGATACGCAAAAGCAAATAATAAATATACAAGTGATTATAATAAGAATAAGCCATCTAATTATTTAGTGTATTTGGATAAAAATAATTTATATGGGTGGGCGATGTCGCAGAATTTACCCGCGAATGATTTCCAATTCATTTCCATACCGGATGATTTGAAAGAAAGGAATGAATATGAATCAATCGAGTATTACAACCATCTGAAAAGTCATATCAAGTCGGTGATTACGATTAAGTCGGTGAGACAAGATGTGGGTGCTATATATGAGGTAGACTTAGAATATCCAAAAGAACTACACGAATTACACAAGGATTTACCATTAGCACCCGAACACTTTAACGGTAAGCTATGTACCACAGTATTAGATAAAACTAACTATGCAGTTCACCACAGGAACCTAGAATTCTATTTACAAAAAGGTTTGATATTGAAAAGAGTACACAGAATACTAGGATTCACTGAAAGTGCTTACTTAAACGGATATATAGACCACAACACAGCACTTAGAACTAAAGGTACAAATGATTTTGAAAAGGATTTCTTTAAGCTTATGAATAATGCTTGCTTTGGAAAAACTATGGAAAACGTAAGGAAGCGAGCGGATATGGAAATAATAACGGATGATACAACAAGAGAAAAAATAATAAAGAAACCCAACTTTAAATCTGAAATAATATTCAGTGAAAACTTTTCAGTAGCAAGAATGTCAAAGGAAAAGATAAAATTAGACAAACCAATGTACATCGGCTTTGCTGTATTAGAACTATCCAAGTTATTGATGTATGAATTCCATTATGATTATATGAAGCCTAAATATGGAGATAAAATTGATTTGTGTTATATGGACACTGATTCTTTCATATACGACATTCGAACCGAAGATTTCTATGAAGATATCAAACAAGATTTGAATGAGAGGTTCGATACATCTGATTATGCGAAAGATAATCCATATGGGTTTCCTAGTGTAAATAAGAAAGTGATAGGAATGATGAAAGATGAATTAGGTGGACAGGTTATGACAGAGTTTGTTGGATTACGATCAAAGGTATATGCTTATTTAAAGGACAACCAAGACCCTTCAAAAGCTAGCAAAAAACTGAAAGGAATAAAAACCAATATAGTTAAAGATAAAATTACGATTCAAAACTATAAGGATGTACTGTTTGGTAAAACGGAAAACCTTTCTATAACCCAGTATAACTTAAGATCATACAAGCACAATATGTTTCTAGAAGAACAGAATAAAAAAGCGTTAGATCCTAAGGATGATAAAAGGATAGTAACAAGCGATAAAATACACACTTTACCTTTAGGTTATAAACATTAAATTCAAGTACCTACTTAAAAAATTCAAGTACCTACTTCAAAACTTCAAGTACCTACTTCAAAACTTCAAGTACCTACTTAAAAACTTCAAGTACCTACTTAAAAAATTCAAGTACCTACTTAAAAAATTCAAGTACCTACTTAAAAAATTCAAGTACCTACTTCAAAAAATCAAGTATATACTTAAAATACTCAAGTAAATCTTATAATGAAAAATTCTTCCTAAATAAATGAATGAAAAGGCTCCAATCAAAGTCTATGACTTTAGTGAAAAGAACACTTATCAGAATAAGCACGACCTTGCACCTCAGTGGCCATTTAGATTATTAATTTGTGGAAGTTCTGGAACAGGGAAAACTAACCTTCTTTTGAATTTAATTTATGAATATCTTTGTTTCAACCGAATATACTTGTATGCTAAAGATCTTGAAGAAGATAAATATCAAGACCTTATAACCAATTTAACCACTTTGGAGTCACAATGCAAATCGAAAGTCTTAACAGTAAGTAACAATCTTGATGATATTGTCGATGTGGACGACTTAGACCCTGAGTACCAAAACTTGATTATCTTTGACGATTTTGTCACTGAAAAAGACCAGAAGAAAATAGAAGATTTATTCATAAGAGGAAGAAAGAAAAATGCCTCAATTATTTACTTGTCTCAAAGCTATCATAAAACGCCAAAGGTGGTAAGACTCCAGTGCAATTATTTTGCATTCTTTCAGTGTTCTAATCCAAAAGAAGTAAAATTAATAAGACAAAGCCATGTATCCAGTATAGACGATGAAAAATTTCTCAAACAATTCGAGACTGCAACCAAGGGCTACGGTTTTTTCTTCATAGATTTAAAAATAAAAGATAAAACCCTTAAGTACAGGAAAAACTTTGAAAAATTTACCGGATAATTTATTTCTATAATAAATGAATAAATTTGGTAGTGTCGGAAAAAAGGTTAGTAACGAATCGAATGTAAAGGTAGTTACTGACGAAAACGGTAACATTAACCTACAGGATAGGCGAATTGTTAATTTAGGTGATGCCAAAGCAGATCAGGATGCGATTAGCTTAAGGTTGATGACTATTATTTTGAATCAGTTTAAAGAACAAATAACTGCAGAACAAGTGCAAGCCAATCAATATTTTAGCGAAGATATTAACAGATTAACCTTGGTAGATGATTCTCCTGACAATGCAATGGTAAGGATCAAAGATAAAGGATTATTTGTAAAACCAACAATTCAGGTTACTGATAAAGAACTTGATGCTGGGAATAAAGTTATCACAAATGTTCAAGATCCTAGAAACAAACATGATGCTGTTAATTTAGGAACGTTAACTACGTATCTTTTAGATTTTGACAAAAAGCTCGAAAACCAACAAGCCCTTAGCATAAGTATTGAAACGAAGATTGGCGACCTTAGCAAAAGTATTGACAAAAAGCTTCTTGACCTTAGGAAAAGTATTGAGAAAAAGCTCGAAAACCAACAAAAAATTAGCAGTTTTATTGGTTCAAATGATTTGGACCAAAATCTGCATATCAATGGTATTGAAAGAGCAGTCGTAAACATTTTAAAAAGGCTTTTAGAGCAAAAACCTGTTGATCAAGATTTTGTTAAGAAAACAGAAGACTTCATGAAAACTAAACTAAAGAAATAAAATTTATATGATAAATTAATTCCCTAATAAATGGTTGAAACAATGGAGTATACAGTTTATTTGTCAAAGCTTCAGAAAGGAAAGCTGAAGAAATGTTTTGATGCTAAACAAAAATGTCAGATACGTGTTAGTCATAGTAGACAAAATGAACGGGAACCAGTCAAGTTACTTTTAAGTAAACGACAAATTGATAAAATTGAAACATGTAAAATGAATAATAAGGGTTGTGATATTGATGTATCATACAAGCAGATGAGAGAAGCGATTCAAAAAGGTGGATTACTTCCATTTTTAATACCGCTAGCAATTACCCTTGGTAAGGCAGCTTTAACAAGTGGTGCTGCTGCTTTGGGTACATTCGCTGGTAAGAAAATTATGGATAAAATGACCAACACAGGTGGTGCGCTAAAACTTCCTGGAACACAAAAAGTTACCGGTAATGGTGTACGTGGTAGACCTAAGAAGGAAAAAACCGATGATGTCAACACAGGTGGAGCGCTAACACTTCCTGGAACACAAAAAGTTGTCGGTCATGGGGTACGTGGAAGGCCTAGGAAGTCAAAAAACGGGGACATCAAAAAAGAAGCAAAAGTAAAGTAGGACCTCTAACCAATTTTGATATTATGGATGCATTAGGGAGTATACCACAGTTTAGAGGTGTGTTCTCTTTAGATACGCTACCCAAACATATAAACGATTCGGAATGTGGTGTAATCAACTATGACAAACGTGGAATGCCTGGAACACATTGGGTTGCCTATTGTAATCTACCTGAATCCCCCTATGTCGAATTTTTCGATTCTTTCGGTATTCCTCCAGGAAAAGAAATAGTTAAATATCTAAAAACTTCAAAGAAAAAAATAGCTTATGAAAATCTTGCTGTCCAAAATATAGACGAAGTAAACTGTGGACTTCACTGTATTTCCTACATTAAGCGCAAAATGAAGTTGGTAGCTTTTCGTTTATAAAAATTATTTTCTAATAAATGGAGATTTATTGTATGAAATGTAAAAAGAGCACTGACACTGAATCAATGTTTAAGGCAGTGTCACAAAAAAATAATGTTCCAATGCTGAAAGGGAATTGTGTTATTTGCGGGTCGAGGAAAAATCGCTTTTTAAAAAAAACCTCAACGCAGAAACAGATATTTTAAAGACGTATTATTCTAATTATTCAGGTGTGGATGATATTTACAGAAAATTAAAAGAAAATGGTGTTAAGGTTTCCAAGGATAAAATAAAAAATGTGTTGCAAAATGAGAATGTGTATACGTTACACAAACCTTCCTATCATAACTTTGAAAGGAGGCGAGTGTATGTTCACTATGTTGATGAGCAATGGCAAGCTGATTTAGTTGACATGCAGAAATATAAAAAAGAAAATAATAAAACAAATTACATTTTAACTGTTATTGATTGCTTTAGTAAATATGCTTGGTGTGTCCCTCTGAAAGACAAAACGGGTGCTGAAATAATAAAAGCATTCAGTGTTATATTTAAAGAAAGAATTCCTAAGAAACTACAAACTGATAAAGGTAAAGAATTTGTGATGAGAAATGTTCAATCTTTTTTGAAAAATAACGATATACACTGGTTTGCATCTGAAAGCGAATTGAAAGCGCAAATTGTAGAACGATTCAATAGAACGCTGAAAGACAAGTTATGGAAATATTTCACTCACAATAACACTACTAATTGGATTGATATTTTACCTTTATTTGTGAGTAATTATAATAACTCGTACCACCGTTCAATACAAATGAAACCAGTTGATGCTAGTAAAAAGGTTAATCAGAAAAAGGTTTTTAGTGCTCTGTTTCCTCCAGTAGATGACTACAAAATCACAGGAAACGTCAAAGTAGGGGATTTAGTCAGAATTAAAAAAGAAAAAAGTATTTTCGATAAAGGATATTTACCTAATTATACGGATGAAGTATTTCAGATAGCAACCATCAGACCTACCATTCCCATTACTTATGAAATATCTGACAAAAGTGGGGAATTAATTCAAGGAGGGTTTTATGAAAAAGAACTTTCAAAATTTATTATGAAATAAAATTACTTGTATATAAATGGATTCAAGACGCTTGAGTGATATGTTATCGGATATAGTGAAGAACAGAGAAATTCAGAGAAGCAAGGTTCAACAAAATGAGATGGAGAAGGCAGGATTTCGGGAATATGCTTCAGAATTAAACGCTCCAGTTATTATAGCACAAAAAGAAAACACTAAAGATACCATCAAAAAATTACAAGAGAACGCTGAAACGATAATTAATAAACTACTTGAAGGTGATAATAATTCAAGAAGACGGTTTATCAGATTAGGTGATACATTTAAAACAGCTTTACAGACCACTACTTCAGAGGAATCGAGTCGAGCTCCCACTCATGCGATAGAACCCAATCTAGAACAACCATATGACGTAAATCTAAACTTAAATATTGATGTGGAATTATTAAATCAAATTAATTTAAAATATAAAGATGACTGGAATGGTACCGATAATTATTTTAAAATGCCTCATTATTACCTTGAGCATCATAAAGAAATAGATGGGGCTCTGAATTATTTAACATCTATAAGTCAAAGTTATGGTGGTATGAAAAGTAAAAGTTATAGTTCGAATAAGTATGATCAAATTATTTTATTTATACAAGACTATAAGGATAGATTAAGAAAAATTCAATCTAGTATACCCTTTATCAGACAACAAGGAACTGGAATATTTATGAATTGTGATGAAATGATTTCAAAATTATACACTTTGATAGGTAGCAGAGTAAACGGAAATACATCTGATGAGGTGAGAAATGAAGCTATTGATATTTTGGATTCGTTAATGCGAAATAAATTTCTTACGAAGAGAAATTACAATTCAATATATAAAAATTATTTCTAATAAATGGTGTTGTTAAACATTGAAGGTAATGAAAGTATCATTGATATAACATTTAGTCAACCAATCGAATTGAATCGTAATTGGGATTATGAAATAGGTTTGAATCAGTGTACTTTGTGGTATTCATGGCATAATATAAGTGATAAATTTGGAAATAATACATTTCAATACAGGAAAGATGAAGATAATAATGCAACAGAATGGATGAATGTTACTATTCCTAATGGGATGTATAACGATGATTGTTTGAATTATTTTTTGTGTCAGTATTTTGATACCCCAAAAGATAAATGTCCTATTGTAATTTCATCCAATCCAGCATCTATGAGATTTGTCATACTATTACAAGAAAAATATGTGTTTAGATTTAATAGTGACTTGTGTCAGATTTTAGGATTTGAGAAGGATAGTGAGATATCTAAGAAAATCAATGAAGGTACAAAGCTTCCGAATATAACAAGAAGCGTTGATAAAATTCAAATTCACTGCTCTCTTGTAAACAGTTCTATCGTAAACAAAAGTAAATCAGATGTCATTTGGACATTTGTTCCGAATACAGAACCGGGTTGTCAAATTGTTGAGAATCCTAGACAATTAATCTACCTTCCTATTAATACAAAAGACTTTATTTACTCCTTGAGAATGACAATTACTGATCAGTTGGGAAGACCTATCGATTTGAATGGTGATAACGTTGGATACGTACTGCATTTAAGAAAAGCTTAAAGGATTAGTGAAATAAAATTATTTACCTATAAATGTTGATTAATAATAAGCGATTACTTTATAAAAAGCAGTATGGAAGTGGAATCGGTAGTGTATTCAAAAACATTGTTAATTCCCAGTTATTTCAAACGTCAGCAAAACAAATAAAAGATGGGGCTATGTCAATGTATAATAATATTATTAAACCGAGATTTGAGTTGTTGAAAAACAGAGCAATAGAATATGGGAAAGATCTGATCGATGTAAACAAGAAAGAACTCATTGATGTAATTGGAAACAAAAAATCGATGAAGGATCTTATCGGTACAAATAAAAGGATTTTAAATCAAAGAAGTCAGGACTTGATCAAAACGTTAATGACTGGAAATGGATTAAAGATTCTGAAATAAGTTTTATTTAATAATTTCTTTCTTATATAAATGGCAGTAAATAAAGTTATCAGTCCGCAATGGAACATTTTTGATGAACCGCTTGTTGATGATACAGTGGTAAGATACGAATTTAAAGAAATTCGAGAAACAGATGTGAATGTATCTAATAAATCAGAGTTTGAATTCGTAACGAAGAAATTAGATTCCTGGTTTTATCCAAGTGAAAGTTATCTTGATGTTAGTGTAAGAATAGTGAAAGAAAATGGAGATAATATAGCTGCAACCGATATTGCTACTTTGACGAACAATGGATTTAATTTATTCAGTACCGCTGAATATGTAATAAACGATGAATCGGTTGAAAAAATTAATCATGTTGGTATTACAACTACCGTTACAAAGTTGATTGAATACTCTGATGATTATTCTAGAAGTGCAGCAAGAAATCATTTCTGGTATAAGGATTATAATCAAGGAAAAGAAATTAATCCTGTTATTGCTTCGTTTACTGCAACTCCAGTAGTAGCAGGGGCTGCAGCAGGGGGTGGAACAGTCAGTTTGAGAAATAATAATAATTATAATAAAGGATTTGAAAAAAGATATAACAGAACAAAGAGCAGTAAATTAGTAAATATGTATTTACCATTATCAGAATTGTTTGGATTTCTGAAAGGAAACAAACGATTCTTCAGAGGTGCATCGCATAAATTATTTCTAAGAAGAAATGATGATAACAACATGATTATAAGAAATGGAAATACTAATTTCAAAGTAGTAATCGAGTATTTATCCTGGAAGATCCCTATTGTAGCTCCTAGTATCGAAATGATGAGTGAATTAGAAAAGGGTCTTGCTAAGGATAAAAAGCATAATCTGATGTGGGAAGCATGTAATACTTATAAAAGCGATGTTAGTCAAAATAAGGAACACACTTGGAAAGTTATATCTGAGAGAAACAATCCAACAAAAGTAGTTGTGATGCTACAGAAAAATGAAAAGCATAACAATCAATTAATGAATAATATGGTGTTTGATCATATGAATTTAACAGACATAGAACTTAGAATTAATGGGGATAAATATCCCGAAGAACCACTTAAATGTGATTTTAGCGATGACAAATGTAAATACTCAAATCTTTACAATAGGTTCATACATTTGGGTTATAAACAATTAGCATTTGATACTGGTAGTGTTGTTAGTATAGAAGAATTTAAAGAAGTATATCCACTATTCTGTTTCGATGTTTCCAAACACGAGTCAAATATTTATAATGGAACAACTGCTGATATTGAAATAAGTTTAACGTTGAAAGATAATCAACCCGTACCATATAATGTTTACTGTGTTATATATTATGAAAGAAAAGCTACATTAGGTATTATTAACAAAAATATGTATGTGAGTTTGTGAGTCTGGATTTTTATTTAATAAAATCATCCCCTAATAAATGGAGTCCGCAAAGGAAGTCTTGAATACAATCAGAATGAATAAATACAATGAGACAATCAGGAAAGAAGAACTAGTTCTTGGATTGAAATATACTATTGTTAAAATGAGAATTGCTAAGACAAAATATGGTGATAAGTTGGTTGTAGTTATTAATCATAATGACAAACCCTGTGATTTGTTTATAACACAGAAATATAATGCCATTGCTAACGAATTACTTTTAAAGAAAAATCTAGTTTTGCAACCGATTGTACGCGAAAACAAGAACAAAGAAACATATGTGGATTTAGAACTGTTTACTCAGTAATATTTGAATAAAAAAATGAAAAATGTAAAAAAAAAGAAGTAGTAGTATATTGTAGTATTTTATATGTAGTAAAGGGTAATATTCTCATTTCTTGTATCCTTTATTTTGGAAGTAAGAAAATAAAAATGTTCTTAAAAAGGGGGATAATTTGGTAAAAAGGATGTTAAAATTTAAGAAATTGATGTTAAAATGGGGTTTTGAAATTGGGGGGATGGTGAGCTAGAACCCCCTTTATATAACTACTTAGCTGACTTATCCGTTTTGCACCGTCAAACATGATTCGCAGTCAGCTTGGGCTGA
>JAKZAP010000095.1:0-30325 GCA_023053575.1 Branchinecta lynchi | reverse complement strand
AAGCACAGCTGCTAATCACAGGCGTGCTGTAACAGTGCTGTAAGGCATGCAAAAATGCAGCTATTAGCTGAAGACTGCTGGCAGACTGTAACCAGTCTTGACAGAGTCTTGACCATTCTCCTCCCATGGCCAATGGAAAGGACAGTAGCCAAGTATAAGGACCATACTCCATCACAGAAGACTTTCCTGGCAAAAAGATTGCAGTGCCAGTGTACCTATCCTGTACCTACCTATCAGTCGTTTGCTGAGAGATTCTCTGGCCCATGGGATCCCTCTTGTTTGCTGCTCTCCTTGCAGCTTTTGAAAATATGGCCCAAACTGATTGTAACAACAGTAAAAAATGCACCTAATCTAATATAACCTATCTATCTGCCCCTCGTGACCATGCTCGTGACTTGAGCATACCTCTGATTCCTGTAACAGCCACTCGTGGAACAGCAAAATCTCATAAAGTAGGTTCTTTCTCTCCATTTTGATTCTTCCGAAACAAGAACTTTCGTTGTTAGAAACAAGAGCTTTTGTCTTTGAGCTTTGCCAACAAATGACAACAAGACACAACAGAAACAGAAAGAGTTTAGAGAGTAGTCAACAACTGTCAACTTTAGCCCAAAAGGTGGAGAGCGTTTTGGCGTCAACCGGTTTGAGCTCAAGCGGCGAAACTGGTTGACGCCAAACCAGTAGCCGCGTTTTTGTAAAACTCCGTTTTCCCTACGCCGTTCTCTATGAAGGGGCAATTCGGTATGAAGGGGCAATTCGGGTCAATACAATTAAAATAAAAGGATTAGAAATAGAATGAAGGAATAAAAATTAGAATAAAGGAATTGATATTAGAATAAAGAAATTAGAGTTAAAATAAAGCATTTAGAATTAGAATAAAGGAATTAGAATTGGAATAAAGCAAATATGATTGGAATAAACGAATTAAAATTAGAATAAAGGAATTAAAATTAGAATAAAGGAATTAGAATTAGAATAAAGGAGTTAAAATTAGAATTAAAATAAAGGAATTAGAATTAGAATAAAGGAATTAAAATTAGAATTAAAATAAAGGAATTAAAATTAGAATTAAAATAAAGGGATTAGAATTAAAATAAAGGAATTATAATAGCATTAAATATGTTAAATTATCACTAGTTGACCCTAAATGCCCCGTCAGATTTAGAATAACATTACTCTGTGGTTTAATTCTAATTCTCAAAAGGGTACACCTCACGGGGCAGTTCGGGTCAATGAACTATAGAAAGAAGAAGCAGAAGATTGACAGATTGCCTTGGCAGAAGTTTCAAACAAGAAACAATCTGCTTCTAAGAGAACAATGTCCTAAGGCTCGAGAAGAAGCAGAAAGGACCTTAATTCGACGACGACAAGCTGCAGCAAGAAAAAGTCTAGAAAGTTCAGTGGATCCCAAAGACTATAGCCCACCATAGAAGGAAGGAAGGACCAACAATGTAAGAATTTGTCCATATTTTCCCAAATTCTGTACTGAGTAGGAGTAGGCCTACTGTTAACTAAAATACTAGCTGCATAGAGGCTGCATACTGCGGTAGCCTAGTACAGTCAGCCAGTACAACCAACTGTCTGCCAACTGTAACTGTACTAGCCAAAATGTTTGGGGAGGGGACGAGGCATTTACTGACTGGCTGGTAATTTTTACTGACTTTTTCTGCAGAAAAAAATGACTGTTTTCAACAATAAAAATGACATTTTTGAAAAAAATCAACTGATTTTCAGAAAAACCTACTATTTTGAAGAAAAATCTACAAAAAAACAACTGTTTTTGTGAAAAAAATCAACTATTTTGACGAAAAATCACAGCAATCACAGCACCCTCCCTCCCCCCCCCCCCCCCCCCGGTGGTGATGCCCCTGACTGTAACTGCCCAAATAGTCTGTGCAAACCTATATTGTCCGTGCAAAATGCAAAATGCCCCAAAGAAAATTTGAATGGAGTCTGGCAACTTCATTCAGCAAATAACAACCCGAATAGCAAGGTATCCTGAAATTACGGCTGCAGAGAAATTTCATTTAACATTTTTAGTACAGTTTCAAGGTTAAGCCACTGTAGGCTGGGCATCTTCTGTTGTTGTTGTCATAATTGAAATCCTTGAAAATTCAACCATCCTTATTGCAAAGAGCAAGTACTATTATTAGTCTATGGATTTCCTAGGCTGGAAGCTCTTACAGAAAATCATGCCTTCAATGGTCTATTGTCATGATACCTAAAGCCGTGACTCTATATGCAATTGATGAAAACACCACCATCTTAAATCATTTACTATTACCAGAAGAAGTATATGGGCCCAGTTCAAGTCCAATATTTTCAGGAGCTGCAGAACCTGGACCATTCCTTCAGGCCAAGCCTAAAAAAAAATCATGGAAGTCAAGAATGAAATGCTTCTAGTCATTGACTTGTCCCTGGTGGACAAGACCAAAAAACAAATAATTCAGGATATCTTTCTTTTTGTGTTTGTTCTTTCTTGAGTCAAGATCCCTGTTCTGAGGCTGTACCACAGGTACAATTTTTCCTTCGATTTATTTCTCTCCTATGACCCTCCTCACTAGTGGCTATTAAAAAATAGCATGTAGGTCAATACTCACTGAGTGGTATGCTTCTAATCATGTACTCCAGGGTCTAAAATCTGGAGTACCTCCATGGGCTTTGCAAGATGTTCGGTTTCTGAAATGCCCATGAAGTACTGAAACACAAGACAACTGTAATAGACCGTCCATGACTACTTAACCTCCATTGAAACTCGAAACTTCTCTATCATTTAGTTTTAATTCAAATTATACAGCAAAACTTGTCAATCACATTTTCTTATCGAAATCACTCAGCTGTAACTATATAGACACTTCTAAATTAAAGCTGTCTAAATTGGTGCAGAGCAGAACAACCCATTTAACCTTATTATTCTCTGGGATTTGTCATTTTGGGTAAAAACAGTGGTTACAACCAAGAGAGTGTGTTCCACCCTTCTGAAAGTAACAAGCGTTAGTTACGATTGTCAAACCAAGACAAGAAGTCGTAACATATAAAAAAGTTAGTCATCACTGTAAAAAAAAATCTTGCAGTATTTGCTACTGGGATTAATCTTGTCTTTATTGAGATAAGATTATCTCTAATTCGGATTAATTTTATCCCAATAGAGATAACATTAATCCCAGTAGCAAATACTGCATCCTTATTCGGAGCGACTTTTTACAGTGATACCAAGAATGTATTGTTAATTTGGTATAATTTTCTCTTCTTTGCAGGTGTGAGTGTGGGGAATGCAGACACTCACAAAATCCTATGGAGAACTATTGCTGCAGAGACACAAGAAAACAGAGAAAGGTGCTTGACTTTATTGCTGAAGAGAAACTCCTTGATGAAAGCGAATACAGATGCGTAACTCAGACATTATCTTTCAAAGAAAACTGTCTGAGCAGTCGTGTGCTGAGGACAAATTTCCACACATACAATCAACTCTACGGAAGAATGATAAACTACCGAGTTAACGGAGGAAGACTTCAAAAGTAAGTTTAATGCTTTGTTAACAGGAGTTGCTATGTTGCATATACTATGGTACTTGATACCACGGTAACTTGGTCTGCTGTTACTGTGAAAAAACAACAATTGACGGGTTTACGCTTTTAGAAATAATCCAGAAAGAACGAAAATAGTAACTATTAGTTACTATTGTTAGAAGAGTGGAACACGCTCTTAATGTCAGATACCACGTTAACTGCAAAAACGCCTTTAGAAGTGGTATCAGATACCATGGTAACTGCAAAAACGACTTTCGAACATTGTGTCAGCTACCATAGCATATGCAAAAAAGCGACTAGCGTGATAAACTGTGCTTCTATTTACCATTCCTTCTTCAACAAGACCAAAGGTGTCGATGGGATCCCAAAAATCTAATATTTGATTCAGACAATCGAGTCTTGTCTTTGCCAGATCCAGTCTTGGACAGGCTAATCATCAGAGAAAACCAAGTTCAGATATACCTGTATAAGCCATATCTATTTTGACGATACTGACCGAGACTTCCTGCCGATTTCCGAGCTAACTACTAGTCCAGCAAAAAAAATAATACAGAAACAAAACCAGCGTATTTCCTTATCCCTATAAAGAACATCTAATCAACTTTGAATAAAAGTTTGACTTAATAAAAAATCCGGTTACAACCGGATTCCGAAATAATTATATGTCCGGGTAAAAAACCATTGTCATATACCGACCCATCTTCTCTCCTTACCCCTTAATCTGTCATCTAATCGAACTTTTGCATTTAACAAATTTTCCGGGTTTGGCCGGATTCCGGGCGAACTAGTTGTCCGGCGCGAAAATGATTTTCACCACCATGTTCGGCATGTCTTTTTACCCATAAATCACACATTTAATCAACTTCAAATTAAACTTTTACTTTTAACCAACTTTCCGGTTTTCGCCGGATTCCGGGCGAACTAAATGTCCGGGTAGAAAATTTTTTCACATAAGTCTTCAGCATGTCTGCCCCTTTATTAGTTTGCCCCTTAATTTAAACCCCCTCCCCCACCCTTAAATGTAGTGCTACAACGCCCATCTACGAACTCGACTGGTCCGTCGACCCAACGAGTCCTCACACCAAGTTTCATCAAAATATCTCATTCCCTTCGAGAGTTATCGTGCTTACAGACGGACGGACGGACAACTTTTGCGATGTCATAGGTATCCCTCCACTTACGTTTTGGGATCCCAAAAAGTAAAAGCATATTTTTAATAAAAACGAAGCAGTGTTGCTACCGCTTTGTTTCCTAGGTACCAGGACGTCACAGGTTCAATCAAAGGAAAATGGCAACACTGGTAGGCAACATGTATTATTCTCTCTAATTCGAGTGTTTATTTTCTCAGGACCTGTCGATATATCGCATACCGGACCTTCATCAGAATGGTGTACCACGTCCTGGGGAAGGATATTCGCATCCCGCTGCCATCGTGCGTCTACGCCAGCATCCGCAAAGCTTTTCCTAGTGCAGACATTGTTGGTTTCAAATACCCTCCCCTCGATTAATTGTCTTTGCCGCTGTTTATCATTCTTCTATAGATTATATTGTTTGTGTGGAACTTAGTTCTCATACCACTTTTGTTTCGCATTTCCTCCAAAGCACACTATTATTTTTTCTTGTGTCTAGGCAGGCTAGTTCTCCCTATGGTTTTTGTGTTTAAATCTTTGCTAACTTGAAATAAATTAAACACAAGTCCACTTGTTTAGCTGGGTAGCGAGGTAACCGGTAGCGGTCTGAAAGAGACTGGTGAAAGACCATGACGAACTCTTTTAATTCTTTCGAAAAGGCTCATCTATTTTCAAGCAAGGTATCTGGGTAGCGAGGTACATTGCACAGGTACAAAGGGAGCAGGAGATCCATCACACAACACTTATCCATTTTTAAAACTTCACTTGCCTTTAAACCAAAAAATTACACAGAAGAAAATACTTATTTGGTTTTCGAGAGAGGTAGCTGGGTATTAAGGTAACTGTTAGTGAGTAGAAACGTACTAGCTGTTCTTTCACATAAGACTGAAAAAAAAATGGGTTATTTACATCTAAGTAAGATAGCTTGGTATCCGAGGTAACTGACAAACGTAGTAAGAGATCTGCTGCTCTGTGACAAAAGATTTATCTGGTTTCCGAGACTTGACTAGTGCATAGCAAAAACGTTCACTCGGAAAAAAATACTTATTTGTCTTTAAAACAAGGTTGCTGAGTATTTTTCTAGTTTCACCAGGACATTAAAGCCAAAACTTCACTGCCCCAAAAAAATACTTATTTGGTTTCAAGCAATGTTCAAAGCGGACGACAGCTATGATAAAAGACCGCTTTAAGACAAACGGTCTGGTGTGCAGGGAAAGATCGTGTAAGCCGATCCTTGTTAGAGCTACATTTTGGCCTTCCTTGGCAAGGGTCCTCTTCAGGCTCAAGCCACTCAACCTGGAAAATGAACAAAGAATTGGAAAACTCATTTTTCCACAAAGTCCATTTTTCCAGCTTGAGACTGAAGAGGAACCTTGCTAAGGAAGGCAAACATAAATACAGCTCTAATAAAACTTGATTGCATCAGAGCTAAGAGCCATCATCTCCGACGAGGTATGGGGTATATCACGATGTATATCACATGAGCAACCTTGCTGTGTGCGGTCGGCATTATATCTTATAAGGATCTACGTCATCGTCTGCGACGAGGTACAGGGTATATCCCAGGAGGTATAGGTTATATCACGAGGTATCACATGAGCAACCTTTCGGTGTAGCGTCTGCATAGAGCTAAAGACCGAAGGCATCGGTCTCATCCGAGGTAAAGGTTTTCAAGCAATCTTTCAGTAGTATGCGACTGGGTGCACTACGACAACAGACTCGCCTGGTGTCCAAGACTGCACTTGTGCTCTGAATTACAAATTTTCACCGGAACAGTAGCTTATCACACGAGCCACCTTTTCTGTGTGGCGTCTGCATTAAATCCGGCTTCTCATCCGAGGTAAAGGTTTTCAAGCAGCTCTTTCAATCTGGCTTTAACTTTGCCATAGCGAAAACTTGCACTGCCAAAAAAAATTATCTGGTTTTAAGCAAGGTAACTGGTAGCGAGTAGTAACAGACTGACTGCACTACGACGAAAGACTTATTTGTTTTCTAAGACTCCACTTGTGCTTTAAATTACACATTTTCACATTGAACGCTTATCATGAGCAACCTTTCTTTATGGCGTCTGCATTAAAGCAAAACTCATCCGAGGTAAAGGTTTTCAAGCACTCTTTCACTCTGGCTTTAACTTGTGCCATACCAAAAACTTGCACTGCCAAAAAACTTATCTGGTTTTTAAGCAAGGTAGTTAGCGAGTAGTAAGAGACTGACTGCACTACAGCGAAGGATTTCTTTGTTTTCTAAGACTCCACTTATGCTTTAAATTACACATTTTCACTTAGAACAATAGCTTATCATAATTATCAACAACCCTTCTGTATGGCGTCTGCATTAGAGATAAGGAGCAAAGCAGTAGTCTCAGAGGTAAATATTTTCAAGCAATCTGTTTTAAATTCATTTTGCCTTTGAATTAAAACTTCTGAACTGTACGCTTCCTCTTCGCCAGTACAAGATCCTCCAAGTCCGGAGCGTCTTCAGAGCTCCTAAGTTGCGGTGGAACTGTTCCTGAAATGCTCTTCCCGCCTGGAGTGCTTTGGACCACATTTCTGACCTCCTGATGGATGACCTCAGAGTAGCCTAAAACAAAGTTTTTGTTTTTTATCTCTGTCGGCTAAACAAATGGAATGCAAAAATCGTAATGGTCGATAGCATGGAAGGAAAAAACCGGCGATAGCGACCACTATAACGATTTCCCCCTCCCTGCTTCCCCCACCGAAATGATCGAAGGCCGGGAAAACAAGGTTCCACTGAGCATCGTGTTGGAGCCTTTATACACATGGTAAGTTTCATCGCTCAAGCTTAAGTTGAACAAGAGCTACGAGCTCATATGGCACTTGTTACGACTAGGCACGGCTCGGTTATGTCAATGATATATCTAGTGTTTGCTAGGTGTCTTCCCACAGAAGTTTCATCTCGATCCCTCCCACCCATAGCGTTTTTCCAATATTTCCGGTTGTCCCCTCCAGCTCCCCCCAAAAGTCACCGGATCCGGTCCGGATTTAATTGGGTCGTCTGAGGCATGAGGTCTTTCCAAATATCAAGTTCCATATCGAGATCCGATCACCCGTTCAAAAGTTTATAAATACCTCAAGATTCCGGATTCCCCCTCCCTCCACTCCCCCCCACAGTGCCCGAAATCTGCTCGGTTATGTCAATGATCTATCTAGTGTTTGCTAGGTGTCTTCCCACCAAGTTTCATCCTGATTCCTCCACTGCATAGCGTTTCCCAAGATTTCCGGTTGCCCCCCTGCAGCTCCCCCCAAAAGTCACCGGATCCGGTCCAGATTTTAAGTGGGTCGTCTGAGGTATGAGGTCTTTCCAAATATCAAGTTCCATCGAGATCCGATCACCCGTTCAAAAGTTATAAATTCCCCCCTCCCTCCACTCCCCCCCCACAGTACCCGAATCGGCTCGGTTATGTCAATGATGTATCTAGTGTTTGCTAGGTGTCTTCCCACCAAGTTTCATCTCGATCCCTCCACTCATAGCGTTTCCCAACATGATTTTTTTTTAGGCTTGGCCTGAAGGAATGGTCCAGGTTCTGCAGCTCCTGAAAATATTGGACTTGAACTGGGCCCATATACTTCTTCTGATAATAGTAAATGATTTAAGATGGTGGTGTTTTCATCAATTGCATATAGAGTCACGGCTTTAGGTATCATGACAATAGACCATTGAAGGCATGATTTTCTGTAAGAGCTTCCAGCCTAGGAAATCCATAGACTAATAATAGTACTTGCTCTTTGCAATAAGGATGGTTGAATTTTCAAGGATTTCAATTATGACAACAACAACAGAAGATGCCCAGCCTACAGTGGCTTAACCTTGAAAACTGTACTAAAAAATGTTAAATGAAATTTCTCTGCAGCCGTAATTTCAGGATACCTTGCTATTCGGGTTGTTATTTGCTGAATGAAGTTGCCCAGACTCCATTCAAATTTTCTTTGGGGCATTTTGCATTTTGCACGGACAATATAGGTTTGCACAGACTATTTGGGCAGTTACAGTCAGGGGGCATCACCACCGGGGGGGGGGGGGGAGGGAGGGTGCTGTGATTGCTGTGATTTTTCGTCAAAATAGTTGATTTTTTTCACAAAAACAGTTGTTTTTTTGTAGATTTTTCTTCAAAATAGTAGGTTTTTCTGAAAATCAGTTGATTTTTTTCAGAAATCATTTTTTTCTGCAGAAAAGGTCAGTAAAAATTACCATCCAGTCGGTAAATGCCTCGTCCCCTCCCCAAACATTTTGGCTAGTACAGTTACAGTTGGCAGACAGTTGGTTGTACCCCTGGTTACGGTTACAAGGTTAAGTAATATGTAAGGAACGGGGAAAGGCTACCCTCTCATGTAGCCTTTGTTGCTGCTTATGTCAGAAGATCAGTACTCCAGTCAAGTCTTGAGTGAACAGTTTATGAAGACTTATTGTATATCAGCCTCATCATCAGGAATGGGGACAGGTGGCTCGTTAGACTTCCCTAAAGGTTGAAACTTGTAGGGCTCAACTACATCATCAATCTCAAATCCTTCTGAGCTAGATGATGAGTCATTGGATTCTGTGTCAGTATGAGTATGTTCCATGGTTATAGGTTTTTAAATTTTGCGCCGAGAGAATAGTTTGCCGGGAACCCTGCCGGATCACATACTTTTGCTACGCCACGTTTCACTCTACGCAGTGAAAGCTCGTAACTACTATACCGAAGAACTTATTTAAAATTTCTCTTCGGATGTTATTTTATTTACCCAGTTCAAGAGAATAAACAGACAACGTGTCAGGTGGCCATACGTGCTTTAAACAAGACAAAGATTAGTGTTTAAACTTCCTGTGCATAACTGAGCAGTGTCCCCTGATTCCAGCTCTTTCTGGATCGGGAGAGCTCAGCCTGAGCTCAGCTTAGGGTGGGGTTTGGCAGTCAGAAGGCTCTAAGAGTAGATGCAGATTGGTTTGTTGGTTGTTTGGCGGGCTGTTGCCACTTTGTCCGCAATTTCATTTCCTGTTGCAGTGTCCCAATTTGGCCGGGGATGTACTGGACTGAAGGGAGGGGCGTAAGATCAGCATCCTTTTTCAGGGAGCTCATTGATCAGTTGGATTGTCATGTGAAGGTCAATGTCATTTTCGCATATTTTTCTACTTATATTACAGTATGCCTATTTCAACAATCCTTTAGTGCAATGCCTACTTCAGGTGAATTTTTTAAGAAGAAATTCATCATTTTTATGACATAAGAAATGTCTCATGATATTCGGTGTCTAGAATTACCATGCTCCAGCCACTGCCAGGCTCTAGGCTACTGCTAGGCCAGTCTACCACACACCCTTGATTTGGGAAAGCCTATGCCAAAAGGTACACCATATGCCTAACGCTGGATACACTATGCCAAATGCGGATACTTGAATCAAATAAAATATTGATGATTTGTGTGAAGCTCAGAAATCAACCAATCAGAACTCTTCTATAAGTCATTTTTCTGTGCTCCCACTAACAGTTTGTGGGTTGACTGTGGCTCAAAAAGAGTGTTTCCATGGTCTTTCATGCCGCCCAACGCTGTGTGTTTCCACGACCAACAGGACTTTCGTGGCTCGCTTTGTGGCTCAAATTCGACAAACAACTGGCGAGTTCGAAGTTTGCTTGAATCGTCGAAGAAATGTCAACCAGGCAAGGGTCGCCGGAGTCGTAAAAACACTAAATAAGCAAACGGTGAACTTCGACGGCGTTTGAAAATGGAAATTAAGCAACTGGCTATGTTAACGGCAAACAAAACCTCGATCAAAAGTGCAGCTAATTACCTACTTCTTCAAGCATATAGGCTTCAAACTGAGGATGCTTTTTGTACAGAATGGTAAGGAAATAAGCCAGGAGTTCCATTTATTGAGATTTGACATGAATTTTATTTTTAATTTCAGATGTTTGAAATTACCGCCAAAAAAATAGACTAAACTGCGTTTCCGCGAGTTTCAACTTGTGGCTCAACTGTACGGCACCAGTCAACCACAAACCCCTCATTTTTGGATACCCTATGCCAAACGCCGGATATGTCTAGCGTTTGGCATACCCTATGCCTAACGCTGGATACACTATGCCAGGTGCTGGATATTGTAACCCAGTAAAATATTGATGATTTGAGTGAAGCTAAAAAATCAACCAATCAGAACTCCTTTCTGTTGAGGTAGGTCAGGGTTAGGTTACCAACAAGTATCCAGCATTTGGCATAGGGTATCCAGCGTTAGGCATAGGCTATGCCAAATGCTAGATATAGCCAGTGTTTGGCACAGGGTATCCAAAAACCAGGGATTTGTGGTAGACTGTACGGCACAATTGTGTTTCCCTGACAAACACTCAGAAGTGTGTGGCCCCCCGTGACACAACTGTGTCACAGAAAAATGCCTATCGTGCTGTAGGTCATGGTTAGGGTACCCAGCTATCCAGTGTTCAGCATAGGGTATCCAGTGTTCAGCATAGGGTATCCACCGTTAGACATGGGCTATACCAAACATTAGATATACACAGCGTTTGGCATAGGGTATCCAAATATCATGGGCTTATGGTGGTTTGCAGTCTAGTACACTAGCCCCATTTCAGGCACGGTGCTCAAACGTCTAGCACCACGCCTGGGTGCTAGACGTTCAAGCACTGTACCTTGGATTTCATGTATGGTGCATGGATTTCAGTATACAGTGCATACAGAAAAAACACAGTTTCTGTCGTCACAACTGAGTACTGGCTCGGACAGGGCTGAAATTACTACTATGAATTAGAGAAATCAAAGACAATCCTTTATATATTTTTCATAACAAAAACAAAAGGGCTCTAATGATGATGGAGATGAAAAACCTAACAGCACCCTATCTATTTTCCATGTATTTTCCCTATCTATCCCCCAAGAGCCAATATTCTGGTTGGCTGCTAGGTAGAAAAAGCTGAGGCACAGGACACTTTGCATGCAAAACCCTTGAATATGTAGAAAAGAAAATGAGGTTTTTCACATCTGTCATCAGCCGAGCCCTTTTGTTTTTGTTGTGAAAAATATATAAAGGATTGTCTTTGATTTCTCTGATTCATGGTAGTAATTTCAGCCCTGTCCGAGCTGGTGCTCAGTTGTTATGACAGAAACTGTGTTTTTGATGTATGCACTGTATACTGAAATCCATGCACCATACATGAAATCAAAGGTACAGTGCTTGAACGTCTAGCACCCAAGCATGGTGCTAGACGTTTGAGCACCGTGCCTGAAAAGGGGCTAGTGTACTAGACTGTCTAGCACCATGCCTGGGTGCTAGACGTTCAAGCACTGTACGTTGGATTTCATGTATGGTGCATGGATTTCAGTATACAGTGCATACGTCAAAAACACAGTTTCTGTCATAACAACTGAGCACCAGCTCGGACAGGGCTGAAATTACTACCATGAATTAGAGAAATCAAAGACAATCCTTTATATATTTTTCACAACAAAAACAAAAGGGCTGGGCTGATGACAGATGTGAAAAACCTCATTTCCTTTTCTACATAGTCAAGGGTTTTGCATGCAAAGTGTACTGTGCCTCAGCTTTTTCTACCTAGCAGCCAACCAGAATATTGGCTCTTGGGGAATAGATAGGGAAAATACATGGAAAATAGATAGGGTGCTGTTAGGTTTTTCATCTCCATCATCATTAGAGCCCTTTTGTTTTTGTTGTGAAAAATATATAAAGGATTGTCTTTGATTTATCTAATTCATAGTAGTAATATCAGCCCTGTCCGAGCTCGTGCTCAGTTGTAATGACAGAAACTGTGTTTTTTCTGTATGCACTGTATACTGAAATCCATGCACCATACATGAAATCCAAGGTACAGTGCTTGAACGTCTAGCACCCAGGCATGGTGCTAGACGTTTGAGCACCGTGCCTGAAATGGGGCTAGTGTACCAGACTGGTGGTTTGTGGCTGACTGTACTAGGCTACCCCAGTATGCAGCCTCTATGCAGCTAGTATTTAAGTTAACAGTAGGCCTACTCCTACTCAGTACAGAATTTGGGAAAATATGGACAAATTCTTACATTGTTGGTCCTTCCTTCCTTCTATGGTGGGCTATAGTCTTTGGGATCCGCTGAACTTTCTAGACTTTTTCTTGCTGCAGCTTGTCGTCGTCGAATTAAGGTCCTTTCTGCTTCTTCTCGAGCCTTAGGACATTGTTCTCTTAGAAGCAGATTGTTTCTTGTTTGAAACTTCTGCCAAGGCAATCTGTCAATCTTCTGCTTCTTCTTTCTATAGTTCATTGACCCGAACTGCCCCGTGAGGTGTACCCTTTTGAGAATTAGAATTAAACCACAGAGTAATGTTATTCTAAATCTGACGGGGCATTTAGGGTCAACTAGTGATAATTTAACATATTTAATGCTATTATAATTCCTTTATTTTAATTCTAATCCCTTTATTTTAATTCTAATTTTAATTCCTTTATTTTAATTCTAATTTTAATTCCTTTATTCTAATTCTAATTCCTTTATTTTAATTCTAATTTTAACTCCTTTATTCTAATTCTAATTCCTTTATTCTAATTTTAATTCCTTTATTCTAATTTTAATTCGTTTATTCCAATCATATTTGCTTTATTCCAATTCTAATTCCTTTATTCTAATTCTAAATGCTTTATTTTAACTCTAATTTCTTTATTCTAATATCAATTCCTTTATTCTAATTTTTATTCCTTCATTCTATTTCTAATCCTTTTATTTTAATTGTATTGACCCGAATTGCCCCTTCATATGTTCCACCCTTCTGACAATAGTAACTATTAGTTACTATTTCCGTTCTACCCTCAAACTATTTACTTACCATGCTTGGGAGCGTAGTGAGCGTGGTAACTGCACATCTCTGTAACGTGATTGGCGGATTCACACGTGGCATAATATTCTGCTTGAAAATAGAAAAATTGTTTCTTTCTTGACGCCAAAAGACAGACCGTGACGTTATGCATAGTCACTACAGTAAGTAGGGTGGACCACGCTCTGAGGTTTTCTGAGAAATGTAATATAGAACTTTTCTCCGAGCCTTCTCCGAGCTGATAGATTCTTGCTCGGTGTTTGTGCAGTCAGGTAAAAGTGTGTTGCAGACAAGATTGGTGGTACAGGTCAAAGCACCAATCACAAGACCAAAAGTTTCGATAGGATCCCAAAGACTATTTTATATCTGACAGTTCAAAACGGATACGTCAGCTGAATTTTATTAGAGCAACATTTCGGCCCTTTTTGGCAAGGGTCCTCTTCAGGCTCGACCTTCTCAAGTTGGAAAACGAACTTGTAGTTTTACTCAACAGTTGAACTTGAAAAGCCAGGCTTTAAATTCCGGATTCAAATATGTCCGAGACTTCCGCATATTGAAGCCAACCCTTCCAGATTTGCCTAAATATTTCTTCAGCCCAAGCTGACTGCGAATCATATTTGATAGTGCAAAACGGATACGTCAGCTGAATTTTATTAGAGCTATATTTTGGCCCGTCTTGGCAAGGGTCCTCTTCAGCTCAACGCCGCTCAAGTGCAAGGATCCTCTTCAGGCTCAACGCAGCTCAAGTTGGAAAAACTAACTTGTGGGATAACCTAACCAAACTTCCAACTTGAGCGGCGTTAAGCCTGAAGAGGACCCTTGCAAAAAAGGGCCGAAATATAGCTGTCATAAAATTCAGCTGACGTATCCGTTTTCCACTATCAGATTTGCATGATAATGATAATAGCTACGTCTAATTTTGCTTTTCTTCAACAGATCCTAGACGTCCCCTTCGCAGTTCAAATATCTTTTACAGAGTCCCCGAAGCCGCGCCGATTCTAAATTTGGCGGCGGCGGAGAGAATTTGGGTCGGGGACGGCGTGCCGATTTTTTTTTGGGTGGCGCGCCGTCGGAAAGTTATCGGTGGCGCGCAGCTGATTTATCGGTGTTTGCCCTATTTTTAGCATGTCTTAGTTATTTTTCAATTTTCCCACAAATTTCTACAGTTTTTCCACCACAAATCATCAGCGTTGTTATGGTACTTGCAGTCTTTGATTCAAGTGTCATATAGCGACGGTAATGGTGATCCATCTGTCTTCACTTTTCTGTACATTCACTACACGTAAGCTAAAACGATGACACTTGACATGCTTATGAAGGACTCGACTGAATACTCAGCGAAACCATGTTTTTACGGATTACACTTAGTCATTCATGTGGGGGCGGAGAGAAAGGGAATGCGGAAACTTCTGACCCGCTTGACGCGATTCAAAGGAGCAGAGCAATATTCCATTTATATGTTCGAACCGCATCTCACCACGGAGGACGAGGAGGGTACTTTGGAATATGTTTTGCAATGGTACATGGGGATTCCATATTTGGAACATGCGAACAAGTTTGGAACATTCGTTGCAAAGGAATATAGGGATTGGGATGAAACTTGGACGTTACAAAGATCGTGGGCCGAAGATCTGTGATTTTGAAGTCCGGACCGAATCCGACCTCGGTGCGGGGAGCTGGAAGGGGCGTGCCTTAAATGTTCCGGAAGTACCTCGATTCGGAAGAAACTTGATGATTGATAAAAGCATATGCACTAGATACGACATCAAGTTTTCCGAATCACATCCGACTTCGGTGGGGGGGGGGGAGAGGGAGGCTCTGAAATCCTTGAACATGCGTAGCGTCCAAAGGTCATGGAACCTAGATATGTTATTTTGAGGACCAGACCGGAACCGGTCTCATCGGAGGGAGTTGGGTGTCATCGTTTGCGAACTATGTTCCTGACTGTTTTCCAGATGCAGGCGGATCAGAAGGTCCCGGATTCCTCTCCCACCACTCACACACGGATGGTCGGATCCGGAAAAGAAAATTTCGTGGAGTATCATTCGGGTCCTTTATCGTCCTTCATAATCCTAGCTTATGTGGAAATGCCGGAACTAGCAAAGTGAGACATAAGGACCGTTCAAGCTTACGTTTAAGGCGCAGAATTTCTGAATAATACGTGCTATCCGCGAATATGTGTGGTAAACTTTCATCCTGCCAAGGCTTGCTGTGGTAAAAATTAACAGGAACGGGTTCTATTATGTGTGTTAAAAATTATACATGACCAATCACAGAAATGCATTTCCATCGCATGACTACTGAAGAAGAAAGAGAAAAACGTTTAAGGAGAGATATTTGTAATATAAATGGAGCTGAATGAGCTCCTTGAATGAGAGTCGGTCGTATTAAAATATATTACTAATTGTGTTTACAAGCTTTTACCTTATCTGGAATAATAAGAGCAATCCTGGTAGGCTGAAAACTATATTGAGAAATATGCACTAGTTCAAATCCAACAGACACGTAGCAAAAAATATTATACTGGATTGTTATAAAACCGGTAGAGGCTTATCTAAAATTCCGCATGAAAGTCATCAGAGGTTATGTTCTCTCGGGCAAACTCTTGGGATTCATTAGGCGTTTTCCGCGACAATCCCGGATTGTAATCCTAGATAACTGATTCATCAGAGAAACAGCGAATCGACAATCCCAGATTGTACAAACGACAATCCGACGATCTTGCTCCGTTGCAATATTCTCGAATGGACAATCCAAGCACGAATCCGGATTGTCAGATTGTCACAGAAAAAGATTTTTCATAATCTGGATTGTCAGAGAAAACGTATTATCGAGAATCCGGATTGTGAATCGTCAATCTGGAATGTCACGGAAAAACGCCTATTGCCAGGCTTAAGGCTCTGTTTTGAAAATCTGCGCATACGTGTTGCAAACGTTGGCGAGCGGCGTATAACTTGATTTTCAAGTTGAACGGCTGCAGAGGATAACGCTTACAAGGCGAAGTATTTTTGTTCGTGTTACAACATAAGCGTGAACGATCCTATAGGGACAGACGGACCGACCAAGAGACATCATGGGGGGGGGATCTCAAGTAATCGAGGATTTCTAGGGAATTTGGAATCCTCCAACAATCAAGCCGATTTCAAGGGAATTTCAAACTTTTGCCAACATTTAGTGAAATTACGGCACCGTCCATAAGGCATGAAAAGTTTCACCGCCCTAGCTTGTCCGGAAGTGTCTGAACTACAGCGAAAGCTGGACAGAGTGACCAAACGAAAGGCAGCACGAACGCTATTTGGCGCTTTGTTTACGCGGTTTGGACCCAACATACAATTTTCGGTAGAAATTGTCATTCCTACGCTGCCACCACAGCGGAACAATATTTCTTGCTGATGACAACAAGAGCTGAAAGCTCATATGGCACTTGTAAAAACAGTTCGCACGTTTGTCAAATATGGTTGGCAGTTGTCAAGGCTGGATCTCACTCCCGATATTTCTTTCATCAGGAGACGGCTTGATCTAGTAAATTTGAAATGGTTATTCCACTCGTTGACAACCGTTTCAGAAGAGAATTTTTGTCGTACTCTTGATCCAATTTGCGTATAGCTCAATCGATGGTAGAAGCAAATACTCTAGCTGCGATCATTCTGTGTCCGAACTGGATCTGACCAAAGTAGTTGGAAGGGTTTTCACGAGATTTCCAGCGGCCGTCTTCGAGCTCCGCACGTCGTTATCGGAATTCGTCCGGACTTGAAGCGAGAGATCTGAGTCATTAGCTCTTGCCACTTGTCAAGTTGTAACCACATCCGATATCGAAAGTTATTCATGCCACTAGATTACGGATTCAATATCCCTCTATCTCCACGATGATCGAGTCGGTGAATGTGACTATTTCCAAGTCAATTTGGTCCAGTCCCTGATCCGACTGCATAGTTTCCTCGTCATAGATAATAGATAGATAGATAGATATGTTTATTGATCCAACTCGTAGCGCCAACATGGCACTAAATACGTCGACCATTACATTTAAATACTTGAATAAAATACTTGGATATATACAATTATTACATAAAAGAAAATAAATCACTTAGAATTCACTTGTTTTTTGTTAATCTTCTCAGTGAAATATTGTACAAAGGAATTTGAATACCGGTTTGTACGACATTTAACTAGCACAAGGAGATTTTGATGCCGTGTCCGTCCTGTCACCGGTGCTAGATCGGGCAGAATGTCTCTGTGTTTTTCACTGGCAAGGATTGATCGGCCAAAACGTAAAATTAAGTTTTCCCGGCGGACATGGAGTGGCTCAAGTCTTAATAGGAGGAGGGAAGCTTCGTAACAATTGTATTTCTGCCCTAGCATAATGCGGCACGCTCTGATTTGCAGTGATTCAATCTCTTCGTTATGTGGTATGCTTCTTTGCACAAAGGGTCCCCAAACTGGGCAGGCATACTCCAGTAGCGGTCGCACGTATGTCACATAAGCTAACTTCAAAGATTCGACACCGAATCCAAATCGCTTCATTGTCGTGATGGACTGGAGTGCAGCGTTCCCTTTCTTCACGAGATTGCAAACATGGTCACTGAATTTGCAATCTTCGGTGAAAGCGACACCCAACAAAGTATGACTCTTAATCTGGAAGTATCCCAAGTGGTGATCACTAGTATTCCCAGAAACCTCCTGCAGCTCCACCCACAATGCCCCGGTTCGGTCCTGTTCTGTCAATAATGTATCTAGGGCTTATGCTTATTCTCCCCACCAAGTTCCATCCGGACCCTTCGGCTCTAAAAGTTTAATGAGATTTCCGGTACGACTCTGCAGACCCCCGCCAGTTATTGGACCCGGTCTAGACTTGAAACTGAAAATCTGAGACATTTGTTCTCAAGCCTTGTCAAGTTTCATTCGCATACGACCAACAAGGTCGGTTCGAAGGCCTTGGGCACCCCCCCCCCCCCAGCATCCCCCATGCCTTACGGAAAATCCAATTGTAGTAATAAAATAATTAACAAAGGAATTAGACGATGCCGTTCAAATCAAATTTAGCTGGAGAGAAGACAAGCCTCGGTACCAGCTTCTGATATATCTACTCAAGACAGACTAAAGTGAGCACCCCAAGCCAAATTTTTTCAATCCAAGCAAAATTCAACTACCCCTTTACAACTTCTACCTTTTAATGTAGCTTAGACCCCAAATCTCAAGCTTAAACCGCACATCAATGATGCACACTTCAACTAAATAGGAAACAGGGTAGGACTACGAAAGAGCCGCATGCAAAATTTGTTAAATCGGTCTTTGTTCGGTATATTCGACTACTTCCCAAACAAATTCTTGCTTTCAACGTGGCTCAGATCCCAAGAACCAGTTTTTACCGTATGTATACAAACCAAACTTAAACTCAGCGCCGCAGGCGATTATTTTGTAATCCGACCTTTTTCTGGCATTTCTAGCTTTTAAGGTGGCTGAAGGGTCGCTGTCACTACCGCAATACGTCAGTTCGCATAAACGTCAGTTCACCTAAACCAAAAATCCGACATTTCGTCCACACGTCAGTTGACCAACACGTCAGTAGACCTATACGTCAGTTCACCTAATCCTAAAATCCGACAGTTCAACTACACGTCAGTTCCCCTACACGTGAGTTCGCCTACCGTCAGTTGACATAAACGTCAGTCCGCCTGCATAATCTGTCACTACGCCTAAAGATTCATATTGGGCTAAAGTCGACTAGGACACCGAAAGCAATTAAGCAGAGGGACCAAAACACAGGGGATTAGTACAAATAAGCCATTTGCGCATATAAAATTAGTGCAGAATGGCCGAGAGCTTGCAATCAGACGCGGCAGGTAAAGTCATTGAAGAAAGAACAGATGCAAAGTAAGTCCATCAGTACAAGCTGTTGCGAAGGTTATTACCGGGGCGAGTCATACGGAAACTGAAAAATATAAGGTGAAACGTATAATTAAACACATTTAAGGGCTTAACAACCATCCCAAGGGGAAGGACCAAAATCTGCCAGTGAATCTCAATCATTGCCAAAAGGGTACCGGAAACAGTGAGGGACAAGTTACTTCTCTCTTGGCCAGTGCTTCCACTAGATCCTCTTAAAAGAAGTGCTACGAGCTTATATAGCATTTTTTACGAGTAGGTGGTGTGAAAACGAGAAAGTAACTCTTGAGCGTTTTCCGGATATTCCGCTACCCTCCTCACCTTGCTCGGATCCGGTCTGAACGCTAACATATTTCAAGTAAGTCATACGACCTTTCTACTTCCCAAGTTTCCTTCAAATCACTCCACTCCCTTAAACCCTATGCGAGCCACAACATTTCCGGGACTCCCTCTCCAACTCCAACTGTGACCGAATACGACTTGGACCCATAAACACTTTAACATCTCCTCTTCTCGTCCATCAAGTTTAACTCGAATCGGAGCATATCTGCAAATTTCCAGTTTCAGCTTCATCCTCCTCCTACTTTAGTCGGATCCGGTTCGGACACCAAATGACAAATCTAGGCTGCATGAAATTGGTACTGCATGTCCAAGCTTGCACCCCATTCGGCCCATACGTTTAGTTTTGTGCATGTCACAAAGTTTCCGACACCCCCCCCCCAATCATGGCCGCATGGGTTTCGGACCGATAAAGTTTCAATATAATCAGACCATCTGTTCGCAACCTACGGAAGTCATTTCCGGATTCCCCCTCCCTCAACTCCCCCAAAAATGGACAGAAGTCTTCCTAGAGCATTCTGTCGGGTTCTTAAGACTATATGGTCAAGTTACTAATACGCCGGCCAAGTTTTATCGTCCTTAGCACATCTGGAAGTATCCGAACTCGGAAGTATCCGAACCTCCAAAGAGCCATGATATGATCTGGTTCTGTCAAGAAGGTATCTACTACCCCCCCCCTTCCAACTCCCTCCAAAGAGCCCTGATATGATCTGGTTATGTCAAGAAGGTATCTAATGCTTATCCTTGTTCTTCCCTGTGATGTGTAAAACTGATGAACAATCTCGCAAAAGATCTGCAAGACGGGTGGCCATGTCATGTCAGACAACATTACAAGAAAAATTTTAGCTTCCTATTTAACCGAATCCCCTAAGCTTAAAGCCCACCTGAATGAAGTACTATCTATCACATAGTTTTAAGAGTCGAGGAAAACGACGACAAAAGCTGGGACAGATAAAACAAACTTAGCGGCGATAGGCCTCAGCTATAAATGTAATCCACACGGGATGGCGGAAAGAAACTCTTGGGACTTACGCGGTCGCGAATCATAGTAAAAATGTAAGCCCTTTTCGAGACTGATACCTCAAATCCGATTAAAATGTGGTGCATGGATTAAGTGTATAGAGAGTTTATGTACCAGAAACTCCCTCTGAAGTGCCATTCGTCGCATTGACCCCAGCTTCCAGTCAGTCCTCAGCCTTGACTACGTCATTGTAGGCTGTATCCTTAACCTTTTCAGTATCGACTCCATCCGTAGTGTCTGCTACCTCATTAGCATCAGCTCCTTCTTCAGTGTCGATCTCGTCCTCGGCGTCAACTACCCTCTCATCATCGAATCATGCGTTCATTTGCGGGCATAGACTATGCGCTGGATGCGCTGATGCCCTTCAAAGACGTGGTGTTGTAACTGAAGATGGAGCGTACACTGTAGTCTTAGGGTAGAGAGGGTGGTAGTAGTCTGTATCTTGAGGTAGCGTGTAAGGCGGCGGGTAAGTAAGGGCGGTAGTAGACAAGGTTTCCGTTAACATATAGTGGTTGACTTACTCTTTATAAAGATAATCCCAATCCGGGTAAATAATATCATGATCGATAACGATAATAGACTAAGTCATGTGTGACTTATAAAATATGAATGACGAAAGACCCAGCGCTAAGACTGGAAAGAGCTTATATACTCCTAACTGCACAAGTGAAGGTCCAACTGACGTGGACTAACCGGAAGCTACCTGATGTCGACGTAGTATGGGATTTAGCAATATCCAACTGACGTGGTCTTCAGTTTAACAGGATGTTGTTTAGTTCTGAGTCTTCATTTGTGCAATTAGATTCTACGAAGTACCATCATGTGCACTTCGGTTGGCACATATAGTTAGTTAAGCACTTGACATAGAGACCGACACAACAGTGGGTCTCAAACCCACTCTGCTGGGCCACACTTGGTCGGCTGAGACCCGTTTTATACCTATACTAATTAGTGCGTAATCCTCAGTTCCTCCGTTCTTTGAAGATGACTGTCGTGTTTTTATTTTCCATGTTCATAAAATTCTAGTCATTGATCGTCCGTATAAATATATTTGAAAATTTGTACTCGTGTGCTATTTGGAAATGTGTTGTACTCATACCTGACCATTGATAATCGAAGCAAGAAAAAATGAACCTGTTTCTTTTTGCACAAAACCAGATCTGATAATGTTGAAACGTCGTGCCGCAGGCGAAATTTTCGAAAAGTGAAAATCACGATTTATGTCACTCTAACAAGCTCAAAACACACCATGTTTCGTAACGTAATGACTTGTAGAAAATCTCTAAACAGCCATACGAACACAAATAGGTAATTTGCTCAAAACTTACGACTGTCTCTACTATACGACTAGACGGGTCATTTTCATGGAAAATTCGCGGTTGATGTCATTCTGGCAAGTTCCATACGACTGTGATTTTGACAAACTGAGAACACAAAACTGTGAATCTGACAAGCTTAAAACATACTACTAAAATCTCTACGGACAATAATGACCACAAACAGGTCATTTGAAGGTGAAGTTCACGGTTAGCTAACTGCTTTGTCTGCCTATATTTGGCAAGGTCAAAACTTACGACTAGAAAATCCCTTCGTAAAGTACGACACGAAACGGGTCTTTTCATGCGAAATTCGCGTTTGATGTCATTTTGGCAAGCTCAAACATACTGACTTTCATTCTGGAAAACTCAGAAGACACAACTGTGAATCTGAAAACATACGAATAGAAATTTCTTCGTAGCCATACGACTAAAAAATGTGATTTGTGGGAGAAATTCACGTCTGGTAACTGCCTGTGTGTCATTCTGAAAAGCTCAAAACATACGACTGTTGTACAGACCAGCTCGAAACATACGACTGAGAGTAAATATTCTTTGAGCCCAAGCTGACTTTGAAACATTTATTCAAACAATGTGTTCAACGGATACGCTGATGAAGAATCGTAGCTGACGTATCCGTTGGAAACATTGTTTGAATAAATGTTTCAAAGTCAGCTTGGGCTCAGCTGATGAAGAATCGTAGCTGACGTATCCGTTGAAAACATTGTTTGACTGAGAGTAAATGCTCTGGAGCATGGTGGGCGGGGGAGTCACCCTTCCCCCCCTCCACACGCCCCTTCGAACCGCCCCTGACGACCACCCGTTCCAAAGTTATGAATTTCACTAGATTCCGGATTCCCGATCCCTCCACTTCCTCCATGATGAACGAGTCGGGCAAAGAATTTCCAAGTCAATCCGACCGGGTCGTTAATATGCGTGCCAGTTTTCGTCGACTTAGCACAACTGAAAGTACCTTGACTCGCGCTCACCAGAATTCCGGGAACCCTTTCCAATTCCCCCCCTGTGACACGACCTGGTCCTATTTTGTCAATAATGTATCTAGGGTTTGCGCATGTTCTTCCAACCAAGTCTTATTCCCATCCCTCGACTATAAGCGTTTCATGAGATTTTCGGTGCCCGCCTCCCCTCCAGCTCCCCCCCCCCCCTCCCCGAGTTATCAGATCCGGATCAGACTTGAAACTGAACATCTGAGAAACTTGTTCTTGACAGTTGTTAAGTCTCATGCACGTCCAGTCACCCGCTCCAAATATATGCATGTTACTAGTTTCCGGATTCCCCATGCCTTTACTCCCCCTACAATGGCCGGATCAGGGAAGAAATTATTTCTAAATTAATCTGGTCGGGTCCCTGATACGCCTGCCAAGTTTAGTCGTCCTAGCTTATGTGAAAGCGTTTCACGAGGTTTCCTGTGTCCCCTCCAGCTCCCCCCCCCCCACTGTTATCGGATGCGGTCCGGATTTGAAACTGAACATCTGAGACAATTCTTCTTGACACTTGTCAAGTTTCTTGCATGTCATATCCCCCGTTCCAAAGTTATGCATGTTACTAGTTTCCGGATTCCCTATGCCTATATTCCCCCTACGATGGCCGGATCGGGGAAGAAATTATTTGTAAATTAATCTGCTCGGGTCCCTGATACGCCTGGCAATTTTTGTCGTCCTAGCTCATGTGGAAGCGTTTCACTAGATTTCCGGTTCCCCCCTCCAGCTCCCCCCCCCCCCCACCGTTATCGGGTTCGGTCCGGATTTGAAACTGAACATCTGAGACAATGCTTCTTGACACTTGTCAAGTTTCTTGCATGTCATATCCCCCGTTCCAAAGTTATGCATGTTACTAGTTTCCGGATTCCCTATGCCTCTTTTCCCCTACAATGGCCGGATCGGGGAAGAAATTATTTGTAAATTAATCTGCTCGGGTCCCTGATACGCCTGGCAATTTTTGTCGTCCTAGCTCATGTGGAAGCGTTTCACTAGATTTCCGGTTCCCCCCTGCAGCTCCCCCCACCGTTATCGGGTTCGGTCCGGATTTAAAAATGATTATCTGAGACACTTGCCCTTGACACTTGTCAAGTTTCATGCATGTCCGATTACCCGTTGCAAAGTTATGCATGTTACTACTTTCCGGATTACGATGTTACTAGTTTTACCGGATTTACGATGTTACCCCGATTGAGGAAAGTAATTATTTCTAAGTTAATTTGGTCGGGTCACTGATATGCCTGCCAAGTTTCATCGTCCTAGCTTATGTGGAAGTGCCCAAACTAGCAACGATCGCTATATGGCACTTGAGTATGCTCAAGTGCCATATAAACAGGAAAACAACCTTGAGCCTTGGAAAGATCAAGCTCAATGGAAAGCGAAAATCATCTAAAATATCATCTAAAAAGATTCGGGTTAAGAATTTTACCGGAGCCCCGACAGCGGCTCGCTGGTGCCGAAATGTTTTCGGCGGCGGCCCGCTGAGTTAGTTTCGGCGAAGCACCGCCGATTTTTGGCGCGGCTTTGGGGACTACTTTTACATCCCAAGTACATCTGTCGATCACTTTCCCCTTTCTTCCTGCATTTACATATTTATTGTGTCTCTCGAACGGGTTGCCTCTATGGCACCTTCCAGACGTCCGGAAGACGGGCGAACTACCTGTCCGGCGAGAAAACAAGTTCCAGATTTGGATTCAGCATGTCCGTCTACGCTTCGATCGAAGGTCCAAACGACTTCAGAGTTAACCCGATTTTGGATTCTGGAGAGCTACTTGTCTGGCGAGAAAATTATTCAGATGTGGACTTAGCATGTCTTTTACCCCTAAACAGAACCTCTAATGAAGTTAAAAAACACTTTTTTTTTGTCAAATTTGCCGGTTTTGGCCGGATTTCAGATGAACTAGTTCTCAGGCGAGAAAATAAGTTTCAAATATGAACTCAGAATGTTTCCCCGACACCGACTATCTTTTGTCTTTTAATAGCCGAGCTACTTTTTTTCGCCCCTACATTTGAAACCCCCACCCTTAAATATAGTCCTACGGCCATGGGGCCCATTTACGAACTTGACCTGAACTGTACTTTGACCCAAACTATCCTCACACCAGGACTGATACTAGAAAAACTTAAATCCCTTCGTGTGTGATCGTGCTAACAGACAGACGGGCGAACACACGAAGTCCTAGGTATCACGTGACTAACGTTTTGGGATCCCGATATGTCTGCTTCGTTTTACTACTCGGTAAATGATACGATAAGGATCGGATGGAAACCGAAATTTCGGAAAGTAAAAATTATGCTGCATCAGAATATTCTATTGGTTTTCGACTAGCAATGGTACTCCGGTCGTAACCTGAGCACAATTGTAATCTAACCTGGGGACAAATAATATGTTTGGGCGTCTGGCGAAGACCCGAAATCTGCAAGACCGATTGTCTGGACGATGGTGACAAATAAATATTCCCCTTCGGGATCCCATCGAAACCCTTAGTCTTGTTTTGTCTATTATCTTTTTTAATTAGGACTAAATTGTATCATAGGATTCTGTTCTTTCGTGAATTCTCGGTTTATCACACCCGACTCTGATGGTGCCATTTACCCGGTAGCAAAACAGGACCAAAGGTTTCGTTGGGATTCCAAATTTCTGATATTTATTATACTTCTTGATTCAGACAATCGGGTCCTGTAGACTGACGGTCTTCGCGAGGCACCTTAGACATGTTAATAATCATCCTAATTAACCGCTAGGAAATATGCAAAAAATGATACCGTGATGGTGTTTTTTTTAACAAACTTCGGCCAAACTGCTAATCAGCTGAGAAAGCAACTTCAGATATGGATCCGGCATGTACGTTTACCCCCTATACGTGTATTCTCGCCGTTCCCCGAGGCCTCCTCGGGGAATCGAAGGGACCAGGAGAAGAGAGGGAGTCATTCCACGTGGACTCGGCCTACGGAAAACAACGAGAACACGGATTACTTCGAAAATCGATATGCAGTTGACGAAATTAGTCTGGTTCCATTTTATTTTTTATTTGTTTTTATTCTCATAGTTTTTATTTTATTGATTCAAAAGTGTATTCAATTAAATGACACAAAAATAAGTTGGCTTTTCAGTTAAAGTTTAAAGGATTTTATTAAAGGATCACACCCCTTACCCAGGGGCGTCACTAGCCTTTTAACTTTGGGGGGGCGGACAGACTAAAAAAAAGTGCCGACAAAAAGCACCGTTGCCGCTTCGCGGCAACGGCGCATATTTCCCGCAAGTACAGAATAGAACGTGGTAAAATTAACTATAATGCATCCGTAGAGATTAATCCTTTGATGTAATTTCGTATGTTAAAGTTCACATGCTTGGCTTTTCATTTTAGCTTTCGCTAAAAAGCGAAGCTTCCAACGACTGTACCAAGAACAAGTTAAACTAAGCGCCGCAGGCGAAGATTTGTTAATCTGCCTGTTTTCCGGAAGAATTTAGCTATACTTACCATACAAGTTCTAGCTTTTAAAGTGTTTCTGACCCCCACGCATTTCAATCCTAAAACGCCAATTAAATAAAACACTGTTCTTCCAATCAAAGAATACTAAAAAATGTGCCGCAGGCAAAATTTTGTGTAAACTAACTGTAATGCATCACTTGAGATTATTCCTTTGGTTTAATTTCGTATTTTAAAGTTCACCTGCTGTTCATTTTAGCTTTCGCTAAAAAGCGGTGGTTCTAACGACTGTAACAAGACAAGATAAATCAAACGCCGCAGGCGAAATTTTTTAAATCTTTTTTTTTCTGGAAAAATTTAGCTATAGTGCCATATCATTTCCGGCTTTTAACGTGTTTAAAACCCCAAGAATTTATATCCTAAAACGAAAACTAAATGATACACCGTTCTTCCAGGTAGAGAAAACTACGAAGTACGCCGCAGGCGAAATTTTGTGTAAAACTACCTGTAATGCATCAGTTGAGGTTGTTTCTTTGATGTAAATTCATATATTTAAATTCACATATTTGGCTTTTCGTTTCAGCTTTCGCTAAAAAGCGAAGCTTCCAACGACTGTACCCCAGTTGAACTGGGCAGCGCCGGCGAAAACATTTTGAAATCTGTATTTTTTCCGGAAAAATTTGCGTCCATCAAATGTTTGCAGAATTTGATTTCTTACGTATAAAAAGACCCGATGTGCCGAATACCGACGCCCGAGAAAAGCATTCATACTTTGATTTCTTCTGTGTTTTGCCAAACAAGACTGTAAAGAACAATGTTTTTCACGTGTAAATAGAAGCTGATGTACCGACGAGACTTGAACTTTCGGCATGCGCCCAATAAAAATTCACAGAGCTTGATACAAAATAAAAATCGTATAAAAGAACCCGATGTGCCGACGCCCGGCAAAGGCGGCAAAACTATCGAGCATTGATTTTGTCTGTGTTTTGCTTGACTAGACTGTACAGAATTTGATTTCTTACGTGTACGAATAACCCCCTGTGTCGAACTTCCCGAGTGCGCCCGAAAGGGTTTGCAAAATTTGATTTCTTAAATATAAGTAGAACCCGATGAGCATACAAAGTTTATTTCTTCTGGGTTTTTTATTCATAAAAAGAAACCGATGTGCCGACGATAATACCGAGGCACGACAAAAGCATGCAGAATTCAATTTCTTCAGTCTTTTGCCCGACAAACGTTTGCAGGATTTCATTCTTGCGTAAAAAGAACCCGATGTGCCGACGAGTCGACCGACGCCCGACAAAAACATAAAAAATGTATTTCTTCTGGATTCCTTATGTCTAAAAAAAAAACGATGAGCCGGCGAGAATACCAAGGCACGACAAAAGCATGTAGAATTCGAGTTCTTCAGTGTTTTGCCCGACAAATATTTGCAGGATTTCATTTCTTGCTTATAAAAGAACTCGATGTGCCGACGAGTCGACCGACACCTGACAAAAGCATGCACAATCTTATTTCTTTTGTGTTAACCGGCGAAAGTACTTTCTCAAGACCTTTGGGGGGGGGGTAGTCCCTCCTCCCCCTCCATAGTGACACCCCTGCCCTTAGCTAGATTTACTGTGTCTCTCTATCTAACTAATCCTTCCATTCGCTTTCATTTCCTCGCTTCCCGTGTCATTTTCATCCACCATAATGACACTGCGCAAATTTTTGCGTTCTCCTTGTTTGACTCTCTTTGAGCCTCAGCGGGTTCCCCCTTCTCTGAGGAGCATATTGGGGCTCCTCTGAGGAGCATATTGGGGCTCCTCAGATTGTGCATGTTGCTTCAAACGATCTAGAACCGATCAATTACGAGTCCACTGCAAATTGCAAGGCATATTACACTATACATTTTAATTGGAAATAATACATTTATGAAGCAACCGGTCCCATGTTCGATCTTTCCTGCTTATAAGGAATGTTCACACATGTGTAATGCACACTCTTAAGTTGTTTTACCTCGATCATGCACTTGAAGATCGAGGTGAACTTACAAAATCTATGCTTGGGGACGTTTTGCCATGGGGACGTTTTATCACGGGACGTTTTGTTACGGGGACGTTTTGTCATGGGGATCCCACCGTGCTCGGCTCCCAGTGGAGACGAGCCCGGTGGGGGGGGGGGGATAACGGAATTCTCGAAACATGCTCAGTTACGAGTGAAACTTGATAGGCATTATGAGAAGATCCTTTAGATGATCCATTAATGAGTCTGAACCAGCTTAGGCCGCGGCAGGGGGAGTTGGCGGGAGTACCGGAAATAGTGTGTCATGTCTAGTGATCAAACGAGTGGATCTAAACTTGGAAGGTAAAACATTCATTTGCCCTAGTTACATGACCCAAGGCGGTGCCGGAAATGCTCAGAGTCGAAGGAAATTAGATATCCTATTTCCAGGACCAAACTTAGGGAAGTTGAAGGGGTAAATATTCTTTGAGCCCAAGCTGACTTTGAAACATTTATTCAAACAATGTTTACAACGGATACGTCAGCTATGATTCTTCATCAGCGATATTTCGGCCCTTTTTGGCAAGGGTCCTCGTCAGGCTGTCAATAGTGTCAATCCTCTGGTTCAGCTTCGGGGAAGGAAACAAACCTGTACAAACCTGTAAGGAAGGAAACAAACCTGTACAAACCTGTACAGGTTTGTTTCCTTCCCCGAAGTTGAACCAGAGGATTGACACTATTGACAGGCTGACGAGGACCCTTGCCAAGAAGGGCCGAAATATCGCTGATGAAGAATCATAGCTGACGTATCCGTTGTAAACATTGTTTGAATAAAAGTTGAAGGGGGTATTTTGTGACAGAATCATTCACAATATTTAATTTAACTCACTAGATACTGAGCAACTGTCCGTGTTGCCTCTATGTTGCCGCTAGCTTTTGGACAGTGAAACTTTCGAGGTCCTAAACCATAACAGTTGCATTTTTGCAGATACCATGGTATCTTCTACCACGGTAACTGAATCTGCAATTAGTCATTTTTTCAGTTACCGTGGTATCTGAAACACGGTTGCTCTGCAAAAGCGACTATTGCTGAAATTGCAATTTTCGAAGTCATCCCAAAAGAAAAAGACCAAAGGTTTCGATGGGATCCCAAAAATCTAACATTTGATTCAAACCATTGGGTCATGTCTTCGCCAGATTCCTTGAATATTTTACTGTTAAAATAAAATTCAAAATGGATTCAGCATGTCTCCTAGCCTGATACCGAATCTCTAACAGATTTCAGAAACAACTTTGAGCTTCAACCAAATACAACCAAACTCGTGATGAACCATTTGTCCAGCAAGAAAACTAAGTTCACCTATGGATTCAGAGGACCTCCTTACGCCCTCAATGAATATCTTATTGGCTTATAATAAATGCATGTTTTTACCGTAAATTTACCGCCTCTAAAGATAGGACTAAAGGACTCATCTACGAACTTGACCTGTAATTTACCAGTGAATCCTCATTGAACAACATCCTCGCTTGAACAACATATTTCCTCGTCTGAACATTACAGATCAACCCCTTCGACCGTCGATTACACTAGATCTCTCCGACGTCGTTAGAATAAACAAATAAATGTCGTAATCCACGCTCAGAGCTATACTGGTCTGAGAATAAAGGGGAAGGAACTGCTGTAGCCGAGAAATGGTCGACAAATTTTTTGTCCGGTTTTCGCCAGATTCCAGGTGAACTACTTGTCCGGCAGAACTTTCATATTCGGAAACTTTTACAAACAATTTATTTTGCCCCTTAATTTGAAACCCCCTCCCCCACCCCTAAATATAGGGCTACAAAGCCCATCTACGAACTCGACCTTACTCTTGACCAAAAGATTCCTCACACCGA